>JAAGAY010026121.1:2383-215446 GCA_011801015.1 Ardeotis arabs
TTCCTTTCCTCCCCTTTCCTTTCCTCCCCTTTCCTTTCCTCTCCTTTCCTCTCCTTTCCTCCCCTTTCCTTTCCTCCCCTTTCCTCTCCTCTCCTTTCTTCTCCTTTCCTCTCCTTTCCCTTCTTTTCCTTTCTTTGCCCCTCTTTCTTTCCCTCCTCTTGCTTTCCTCTTGCTTCCCTCCTCCGCTCGTCCCTCTCCCCGACAACCACTGCCGCAGGATCTTGCTGTTCGTATTGCATGTGCTGTGCGTGGTTTCGTACAAGTGCAGTCACTGTTAGGCAGGGAGCCCGAGGTCTCGTTCACCGCAGCGCTGCGGGGTGGCTGCTGCTTGCCTCAGCCATCGGCCCAGCACCCCCACGGCCCCAGCCCCAGCGCGTCCCTGCGACGCTGGCAGCTCTGTGGGCAGGGGCGGCTGGAGGCATCCCCAGCGCCCAGGGTCTGCGCGAGGGTCGGGCGAGCCTGCGGCCGGCTTGGCCGCTGGCACAGGTCTGCCTCTCGCACCGCTGAAGGCAGGGCAGGCGCTTGTCTGCTCGCCACAGGCTTCAGCGATCACGTATTTCGTGTGGATTCATTATGTGTCCTGACAGTTTCAGAAGGTGTTTGCAAAGTTTGACAGCAGTTTATCAATGGTGAAATGACCAGATTTAAATAAAAATAGGTCTATATAATCAGCTTTTTTTTTTTTTTAACACTGAGGCATTTGGCTTGTCAGCTTATTCAGCACTGTTCAAGCCCTGTACAAATAGAGAGATTTTCTGTATTATTTTTGTTCCAGAACTGGCAGCCGTACTGCCCCTATTGCTTGTTTTCAGCTTCTCCACTCCTCTGTAATCTAAGAAGTTTGGATGATTAACAACATGAGGGTTAATTGTATTTCTTCACTTGGTAGATGGGATTATTACATGTTCCTGGGTTTCGTACAGTTTCACTCCTTCTCATCCCAGTGAGTCCCGTTTCCCACCAGATGTGTGATTCACCTTGCTAAAGGTGAACAGTGGAAATCTGCTCGAAAAGGAGTGATGTACTGGGCTTGCCTGAGTGTTCACGTTTCATTCGTGGGGTCGTAATATCTGCTGAGACTGCTGTAAATTGCAGGAGCAGAAATCATGCTCGTTTCCTTTGCTCCTCATGAAGTCAAGGCATCTGGAAGCAGGGAACGGCACGTATTTTGTTCCAGGTGTCCCCTTCCGTGCTCAGACACGGGCGGTGCATGGAGCCTCTTTCTCCATTGGGTCCCAGCCGGAGCCTTGCCAGCAGCCTGCTCTCCGCGGGGCAGCACCAGGCCTGCCCTCACGGTCCACACGCGGGCGAAGGCGGCCACTGGCTTCGGGAGAAGGGTGGCCCACACCCCGGGAGCCCGGCATCGCTGCGTGGCTTCCCACGGCTGTTTTCCCACGCAGGCCTGATCTGCCTTTAGGCCGCAGGGTCTTGCCCTCCGGCAAGCGGCATTGTGGCGGCACAGGCAGTGTGACCGTGACCGACTCGGTGCTGCGGGTCCCAGGGAAAAGCAGCTGCAGGCTGGACCAGCGCTGAGGAGGCGATGCCTGGGGCCGGGGATTGCTGAGCTGGGGGGTCTGCCCTGCAGAAACGTCCCGCGATTCTCACACAGCTCTTCTTCTCCTGCCCTTCTCTCTCTCCCCTGTGTGTTGCAGGACATGGAGGCGTGAATCAGCTGGGGGGTGTTTTTGTCAACGGCCGCCCCCTCCCCGATGTCGTTCGCCAAAGGATTGTGGAGCTCGCCCACCAAGGGGTCCGGCCGTGTGACATCTCCCGGCAGCTCCGCGTCAGCCACGGCTGCGTCAGCAAAATACTTGGCAGGTAAAGGGGGGGGGGACAACGCATCCTTCTGTGTCCGTCAAGAGGAGAGTGTCAGTGCTGGCCCTTAATCGAAGGCTGCAGACAAATGGAGAATAGTGGAAACCTCAGGAAATCAGTCCAGTGAGGAGAGGGGCTGCCCAGCTGCTCGTGGTTTGTGTGCCTGATGTATGAAAAAAGTGCCACTGTTCGCACGCTGGGTTTGCCCCTTGCACAATTTCTCAGAGGTAATTCTAATGCAGAGCGCAAAATGCCGTGTGGGGTGCATTTGCTGTAGATATGGCCTGTATCCCGCACCTGTCTGTTCTGAACAGAGGGAGAAATCTGGGAGTCATCTTCAGTAAAATGCAAAAAAACCCAGAAGCTGTGGAAGTTGCTTGTTTTGCTTTCTGAAGACGACGCTTCTTTAGCAATAACAGCATTGTATATCGCACCAACGTTGCCGTGTGTTCGTTCACACAGGCTGTTCTGCAGTCTGTTCCTCTCTTCAGTTCAACGTCTTTTTCTGCTCTTGTGCTGGAATACGTTCTTAGAGCACCGAATACCATAAGTAGCCATCAGCCTTCTTAATTTTGGCTGTTTTGGGAGTAGCCCTCTGTTTGGAGCTGCTTGAACCAGTATAGCAACAGCAAATTAACTTGGAATTCATGTATTTCCTGATTCTGTTTTAAAATTTGACATGGATGCAGGTCAAAAACGCCATCTTTGCTTCTTTGTGTCTTCAGAACAAATCTAAACATAATTTGTGTAAATTATAGTATTAAAATGGTTTTGGACTCCAGGTATTATGAGATACTTGAGCAATTTATATTAAGGAAAATATTTTTTTTTGGGTAAGAATATGTTTTTCTTGCTTATTTGGAAAAGTTAATTCCTGAACTATTTACTGAACTTCCACAGTTAATGTCGTGGTTAGAATTTTGCTCTTACTATTTTTATTTTTACCATCTCTTTCTTTTCCAATTTTTGACCAATTTGCTTTCCTGGACATGCCGTAGCTGCAAAGACTGTTAAGGCAGGTTTTTTTGTAGTATCAGGCAGGGGATCAGCTGGGATTGGCAGCATTCACGATCTCTCGATGGCGTTCAGCTGTTCGGAGTCAGACTGGCTCGGCAGGCACAGCCCCCGGTCTTGCGGCTCTTTTCCCCGCAGCCCCTCTCGCCCACGCTCGCCCTCGCTGGCCAGCAGCGTCTCCACGGGCCCGCGCGGCCTGCTTGCGGAGAGCCGCACAAGCCGGCGCGCAGCTTACGCTCAGCGTCCCTGCTTTTTCTCTCACGCCTTCGTTGTGAGGAGATGCATCCCCCTGCAAGCTGCACGCGTTCCTTGTGGTGCGGGTGTGAGGACATGGACACCTTTGCTGTTTTAGAGAGGAAAACTTTCCCTGGGCGTTATCGGAGGCCTGCCTGCCCATCGCGGGCCGTTTCACTCGGTGGTCGCTTTGATCCACGGTTGGCACGGGCTCCCGCTCCCAGCCCGGCTGGGGCGGTTCGGCTGGCGACGTTCTCCGCGGCAGCAGGATTGCCACTGGTTCCCACCAGGACCAGCGCACCGCTGGGAAATGGGCGGTTTATTTACCTCCCAGGCAAATTCTGATGGGTTTACTTTTGGTAGTTTCAGTAGATTTACCGTTAGATATATTTGCACTAGAGAGCTAAGAGCGAGGCTCCAGAGCTTTGTCATTAAAGTTGTCAACAATAAATTGGAATTTCATAGCTCATTATTTTAATAACTAATAATTACTGTGGGTAAAATGTCGCTGTAGTTGCAGCTCTCTGTGTGTGCATTTTTGCATGTGCATGTGTGCCTGTGAAAAAAGAGAATCCGTACACTAAATCCTTAGATTTGGAATTTTATGTTTGGAATTTCTCAGTCCGTCGGTCCTTGACACCACATCCAGAGGCAGGTAGCCAGCCGCTGCCGTGCGAGGGAACCCCCGCCCCGGGGAGGAGGGTGCCGCAGGGGAGCCCGCTCTCCGCTGGCGCTGGCACCTTGCTGGGAGCAAAAGGCCCAGCCGGGCGTGCGTGAAACAAGGCCGCCTGCGGCCGCCCCGGCCTTGGCAATGGAGACGGGAGTCGAGGTGCCTGCGCCGCGCAGCCTGCGGGCCCCTTGGCTGCTCCCGGGTTCATGGCCAGGGCGAGGAGGGGGGAGGTGTCAGGGGCATCGCTGGCTGAGGGCTGTCCCCTGTCACGGCGAGTGCTCCCGGCTGCCCGGGGAAAAGGGCCTGGGCCCAATCCTGCGCCCTCCCACGCAAGGCGAGTCTTTCCGTTGACGGGCGTGTGCCTTGGCGGGGCTCGGGCGGGTGGGCAGGCAGCGGTTAGGGGGTCTGGCAGTGGAGGTCTTGCTGTCCAGAGGGCACCGGGGCTTTGTCGCAGCGTCCTGGCGGCGAGGGCCTTTGCCGTCATGGCTTACCTAGCGTGGCGAGTCAGCCGTGGGAAACACCGTCTCGTCTGCACGGCCACGGCTTCCCGAGCTGCGGGCTGGCGCTCTGCGCGGCTGGGCTCTCCTGCATCCCGGGTGGCTGCCGCAGGTACCGTGTCAGGGTGCAGCGAGGCACTGTTGGGGAGCAACACCAAGGAACATTTGTAAAATCCGTCATTTTGACTGGAAATCAGAAAATTGACACTTTTTGTTTGGTAGCATTCTCAGTATTGTCTGGCCTCCTCCTACAGCCTCCTCGCAGGAGTGGTGCCGGCAGCGGAGGCTGTGAGGCAAGGGCACAAGGTCTCAGTAGGTTTGTGGCCCAAGCTTCCCGTTATTTTGTTGTGTCCTGGGAAGCGCGGGGGGAGCTGAATTTTAGCCCCCTGCCCTAAAGCTCACTGCGGGGCTGTGTTTAGGGACACCAGGAGGGCTGATCCATCTCTGACCCTCGACGCTTTCGTTGTGTGAATGGCTCATGGAGGCTGTTAGACCTGAGTGCACGTCTGCCTCCGGAATATCTGGAAATGCATACAAACAACACGGTGTCAGTCTCTTCAGAGGAATTCTGGGTCCTGCACACAGAGCTTGCCCAGAAAGGCTGAAAACCGGTAGCCTGGCAGAAATTTGATGAGCGTGGTTGTGTGTTACAGTGAGACAGACTTGGGCTGCGCAGCCTGTTTGTGTTCTGCTCACGCTGGAAAAATTGGGGAATTATTTTAATTTTTTTTTTTTCATATAATGGGTATGTCAACTAGCTGCAGAGAAAACACGTTAATAAGCAGTCCTATGTCCTTACTTGGGAGTCTTTTCCGAGGTCCCTGTAGTAATCAGGGCACAGAGCGATGGCTGGGCGGTGGAGGCTGCTGGTGGGACGCAGCTCGGTGGGCGTCGGGCGGAAGGGCTCTCGAGGCCGCGGTCTACTCTGTACGGGAAGGCCGTATGAGGGCAGCCGGAGCAGTTGTTGCAGGTCGGTGCAGGGTTTATTTTTTGTCTGGTCACGAGAAAATTCCCAAGACACAAGGAAGTGCATGGCCAGGAGAGCGTCTGGCGTGCTCGGCTCTCTGACAGCGCGGAGGAGCATGATCCCGTTCTGGGTCTGTCTCCCGCCTGCGGTGGGTAAGAGATGACTTCTGCTCTCAGCAGCGTGTTCGAGCTCCGTGTGTTAAAGGGGGGAGGCTTGTGGGGCCGGGGCCTCAGCTGCGCTGTATGGTTGCAGTGCTGCCGAAAGCAATTGCTCTTGTGTGGTTTGTGTGTGAAGAAATCTGGTGGACGCGGATTTCTGTCGGTTCAGGGATCCAGTCCTCCGCCTGGCCTGGCGCGGCATCTGCAGCGCCGCTGGCGTGGGCGAAGATGCGGTGCCTGGGGAGGGGCCGCCGGCCGGTGACAGGAACCAACCTCCGCATCGGCTGCACCCCTCTGGAACATGGGCAGCTCCCCTTTCCTGAAATTGGTGACTGAAACTGCTAACAGCATCGTGTTAGAAAGAACACGTTATGAAAAACACTAACTATTAAAGCCATAATATGCATATTAAAACCATAAAATGGGAAAAAGGGATACTGGCATATTTATTCCGGAGGTGCAAATAAAATGCAATCCCTAGCCCTCATTTCACTAGGAAATGATAACGAGCCGTAGATATTAATGACAGAGAGTTTCTGTAGAAACAGTAATTTGCTACAAGAGAGTCCGCTGCAAAAAGTGGTCTTTGGTGTGATTTGTTTCTATTATTGCCGGTACTGCTGATTAATAACACACATTTTCAGTTAATTTTGGATCCCGGCATGCCCTTTAATCTTGCATTGTTTCTTTTGTCTTGCTATTACAGAAAAATATATATTGTATCCCAAGGCCCAATTCCAATTACTATAAGTTAATCTATTAGGTGATGAAGCACTACATCGGCAGGAAATGTGTATGTGAAAGTGAAGATGTATCTCAGGATTTGCTGGGGTTTGGTTACCTTGAAATTATGTTCTTTATAAATCTCAGAGCATGTTCTCTGTCCGTTTGTGATAACCGCAGCTTTGTTTTGGATGTTGTCCCAGGTATTATGAAACCGGGAGTATTAAGCCTGGAGTGATTGGAGGATCAAAACCAAAGGTCGCCACACCCAAAGTCGTTGAGAAAATTGCAGAGTACAAGCGCCAAAATCCCACCATGTTTGCCTGGGAGATCAGGGACAGACTCCTTGCTGAGCGAGTGTGCGACAACGACACCGTGCCCAGCGTCAGCTCCATTAACAGGTAATGGTCTGTCTGGTCCTGGGGAGGGGCGCTCTGGGAAGCGCTGTCGCTGAACCCTCGTTTCTTGGTGGGACTGGCTGTTCCGGGCCGTTCACAAGAAATGCGGCTTGCCTGTGTTTCTGGATGCGTTTGGAGCTGGGGAGCGGCTGTGGGCACACCTCGGCGGCCAGAGCATCGCCGGCTGCGGGCGTTTCCTAGGAGTGGGCAGGTTCTGCTGCTGGCCTTTGCCTGTTTCCCGTCCTTTCCCCAAGCCCTGAGCTGCGGCCCTCGCTGGTAACAACCCTGCGTGTTTGCTCCGAGTGAGGGCTTTTTCTGCTCAGCGGGGAGGGGGCTCAGCGGGACACGCTTCCCCCGAGGGAAGGCTGGGATGGCGTGGAGTGGGGCAGCATTCTTCTGGGAGAAGAGGGGCCCGGGTGCCTGGAGAAGGGGACCCAAGGCCCGGGTCTAAGGTACCACCTCTGGCCTCCCGATGCCTGCTCGGTGTCGCTGAAGTTGGCCAGAACCATGCTGCCCATTGCTGCCAGCATGAACGTCTCCAAGGGAATTTGGTTGGCAGCTTTTGAGCGCCTCAGCTGTCTGTTACATGGACGCACTTAGGTGGCCTTGAATTGCTTTTGTAAAAATGCAGGAGAATCCCCTCTGGAGCCTCAGTCCCATGTTTGGGAGTTCTGCCCAACCTTCCCGTCCAGGCCTGGGCTCGCACAGGCTCTGGAGCGACGCTGACCTGCTACCACCTGACACACCTCTGCTCACCCGCTTCCCTCCGAGGGGAAGGATGTCTAGAGCGGGTCTTGGAGCAGCCCGGGGAGATGCTCTGTTGTGTCTGCAGCCCCGTCAGAGCGATACTGAGGTTTTAATCCTGGGGAGGCAGGGCAGCCTGGGCACACCCACGGCCCTGGCGAGCAGCGCCCTTTCGTTTTTGCTGGGGAGCGTGCCGGGCTCCAACCTCACCGCACCAGCGAGATGGCTTTCACTTGTGCCACGGCATGCAAATTCTGTGAGTGCAGCTAGCTATAGAGTCCCATCTGTGTCCGTGGACGTGAAATAAATTGATGCAATATTCTTTTATTGGCTATCCCAGCCTGATCTGCATTCATGGAGTTGCCGCTTGAGTAGCCAGAGTGGCTTCCCCGGCCTTAGCGCAGAGCGGAGTCTCTGTTTTGCCGAACTCAGCGCTCAGTTGTATGTTTGCGTGTTTAAGAGCAAAAATGGGTCAGTTCACGCCCAGCCTTTGCTGCTGCTCCGGAGCTCCGGGGTCGTTGAGGCTCCAGAGCTGCATTCGGTAACCCTACGTGTGCGGCGTTTTCAGTTTTAGAAGGGATTTGAGAATGGCTGTGGACACAGGAAAACTGAAGGAAAATCCCACTCTGGCTGTCCTCGAGTCAAGGGCGAACGCCGCTTCCAGAGCAGGCAGCGCGAGCCCTGCCACGCGCGCAGCTCCGCTGCCGTGAGCAGCCCTCTGCCTGTGCGCAGGGCTTCCAGCGTCCTCCAGAGACCTGCCGCGACGGCCGCTGTAGCTCTGGAAGGACGAGAGACCAAGTAGCTTCCAGTCGTGTTTTGAGCCCGTTTCCATATTCTAGATCTTGCTGCATCCTGGTGTGTTTCCACACCGATGATCTCCACACACCCACTGCCCTTGCGTCAGAAACCCATTTCATGATCTGCCACTGAGTTTTTTGGCCGGAAGCCTCATTCTTTCTCATTGCTTTGCGACTGTGGCTAAGATCTTTTCCTTTTCTTAAAGGTGTGAAATCCCTTTTTAAAAATGCACGCTATCTTTTTGAGTCAGCCAGGGAATTGTTCTTGCCAGCCTAGGAGCACATCCTGAAAACCCAGACCAAGCTATCACCACAAGAAACCTGGAATTCACGTCAAAATGCTTGGCTGTCACGCTGAATCCTCCCAGTGCCACACTGCGGTCTGTGGGGTTTCTCCTCATATTTGAAATGAAGTGTGTACGTCAAGGCTCTGCTGGCACGGGTGTCGCTCACCGGGGGTGCGGAGCCCTGCTCTGAAGGTGCGATGCCCTGCTGATCAGCTGCTGCCCTCTCGCCGTGGAGCTGAGCCCCTCCAAAATCGCGCTGTGCAGTTCCCATCCTGCTGCAGGGAGGGTGAGGCCGTGCAGTTGGAGTCCCTGCCCAGGGCAGGACGAGCGGCCGCGCTGCTCCCCGATCCCGGGCTGAGCTGTTCCCTTTGGGGCGGCCTTCGCTGCCCGTGGAGAGCGCCAGGGGCACGGGGACGGGCTGCGCTCAGCACACCCCCGCTGCCAAGGGTGCCTGCTAGCAGATGAATTGGAGCTGCTGCCCCTGTATATGAGTAAAAAATAACTATTATTATTAATTAATAACATTAATTAATATTAATAATAGGCCACTCTTCCGCAGCAGGAGCAACTCTGTATGATTAAGGATTAATTAATCAATGTGATTAGTTTTGCTCAAATAAGCTGAGAGCTGCCCAGCTGCTTTGAAGTGCTCCATCGATGAAGACGTTTATGTGTCAGAAGGACCCGGACACCCTTCCGTCGCCACGACGGCGATGGGACCTTGTGCAGGGCGTTATTTCCACTCCTGCTCTCGTGGAGTCCCGGGTCCTCGCCTGTGCGCGCTCCCCCACCGAAGCTGCTCGCGCAGCTCCCTCTGGTGCCGCGTGTGGCCAGGGAATTTGCTGGTGGGAACCCACCCACTGAGGGATTTGGAGATGCCCTGATGCCCGGCGGCTTCGCTCTGGGGCTGGCAGCCAAGAGCTGGCTTACCGACAGACCTAGGCCCCGCCAACCTCCACCGAACTCTGTGGCGGGACGGGATGGGAAGGGGACGGCAGCGCGTCCTCCTCTGGGACGGGGCCAGGCGTCACCGGTGGTGGCTCCTGTACCGGCTGATGGGCTAACGTTCGAGCAAGTGGCTGCTGTTTCCTCCATGAATGTATCCCCATGCCAGCTCTCTCTCACACCTCCCCTCCACTCCCCTCTTCCAAATTCACGTCAGGCAAAACTGGGAGAAGAGTTTGCGAGGGAAAGAGAGGAGCGGCGCTTGCTGCAGTGTAAGCAGTGCATCGGGCAGGGAGCTGTGCGGCGGGTGAGCCGCGTGCCTCCTCCAAGCCTGTTTCGGTTCTGCCGCGGTCAGTGGCAGAGCTGTGTTGTCTCCACAGATGTTTCGGACCCCTCTTTCCTTTTTCCCGGTGCATTGGCGGGTGAGCACCCCCCAGCTCTTAGCAGCCACCCTCTGTCCTACGACAGGGAGTTCTGCTTTATCTACACCTCTGGGTTTTTCCTGATTGGCATCGTTACAAAGCAGAGCAGAGGCTGTTCCCCCCGATGACAACGTAGTTATTCAACTTTTAAGATTAGCATTTAATCCAGCATGTTTCTGTTTTAATACAAATTTGGCTAAGCGGGTCCTTGTCCGAGGCATCCGCTTTCCTTAGCCGCGTGAGCGCTGTACCAGGGTGGCCTAGCGACAGCCTTGCAAATCGTCCCAGCACCCAGGGGTGTGGATCAGAGCACGCTGGGACATCTGGGCTCGCAGGCGTCCGTCTCCCTGGGGAGGGGGTGCTGCGCCCAGCCGGCACCCAGGGAGCCGAGGACACCTCTTCCCCAGGCAGCGAGGGCTCAGCGTCGCTGGACTCGGGAGCATCCCGAGGAGCGCGCAGGAGTCGGTCACCCGGGCGTCCCTAACGGCAGGGCTGGAGGCAGGAGCTCTGTTCCAGGTCCAGCTGCCAAACTTTGCTCTTTCAGTGGGTGACGAGGGGCATGGTATGCCGAGAGGCATTTCTGCACTGATGCTGTGGGTGTCCCGAACTGAAAGAATAGTGTCTGGTGCCCCCTGCAACTGCCTGCTCTCTGCTAAGTCGTTGTTTCTTTCCAACTACACGCAGGATCATACGGACGAAGGTGCAGCAGCCACCCAATCAGCAGGTCCCAGCCTCCAGCCACAGCATAGGTAAGGAAAACTTTTTAAAAAAAAATATAAAAAAATAGCATAATGGATTACAAATATTCTAAAGAACTTTTAATCATTCTTATGGACAGATAATTCTGCATAAAACACTTCAGCACACGTGCTAATGCGCCTTCTTTGTCATTCTCCAAGGGCTGAACATAGTAAATGAATTTTATAAATACTGCTAAAAGGTTTTGAATTTTACTGATTATTATGATAAATAGCTTTCACCATGAGACAGAAAATTGAAATCTAAACCAAAAAACCCCCACTAATGGGGGTCTATAGAATGTCAGATAATTAAAGTAATAAATCAAGAAAGGGATACTTATTCATAACATTTTCTGCATCATTAGTCAGTAAGTAGTTTTGAATGTGTTTTTTTCATCTATCAACCATCCCTTCCATAATTCTTTGTGCACTTGCAGTCTTGAGTGAAGAGGTAGCAAAACTTTCCAAAACTTTAACTCAGCCGCAGGCCAGCGATGCTGCGCCCCGAGGCGGGCGATGCTGGCGCAGGGGGTCCTGGGGAGGGGCGGCCCGGCTGCTGAGGCAGCCTCACCCTTCACAAGGGTGACGGTGTCTTTTGGGGGGGACGCACGACACTGCCGTGCTGCAGCAGGGATGGAGGGGCTCAGGGTAAGGCCTTGCCCTGTAGGCAGGTAGGAGGTGGGACGGGGGCCCTGGTTCCTCTCTGCCTTTATACTGTCCCCTGTGGAATGGGGACACCCTTGCTGGCCCCCGCCTTGGCAAGGGTGGGCTGGCACTGTCAGACGCAGAGCGTGGGCCCAGAGCTGCGTGGACTCTGGGCTTGTCAGAGTGTGTCCTGAGCCTTTCTCTCCGGGAAATGGCACGTCAGTCTTGGAGGAGGAAAAGCTTCCCT
Source organism: Ardeotis arabs (assembly GCA_011801015.1). NCBI lineage: Eukaryota > Metazoa > Chordata > Aves > Otidiformes > Otididae > Ardeotis > Ardeotis arabs. The sequence continues at coordinate 13,687 of JAAGAY010026121.1, forward strand.
CATTTCGCTGCGGTGGGTTCAGGGGTGCCTCTCCTTGAGGAAAACAAGAGCAGAGCAGAGAAGTCTTGTTCCTCAGGGCTCAGGGTTGACAGTGGCGGCAGGGGTGCCCGGCCCAGGTTTGCTCTGCGTGGGCTGTGGCTGGGAGTCTTCAGCGTGGTCCTGCAAAGGACCCCCGCCACGCTCAGGGGCTGCAGGGTGCTTTTGGGGACGCGGGGACGTGCCAGCGCAGGCCGAGCCTGTGAGCAGACGGAGGTGACAGCGGTGCTCCCTCCTCTGCCTGCCTGCATACCTCCCCGGGCCCCTGCGGCACCCCGCCAGCACAGCGTCTGCAGCCCTGGCCGACAGCCCCCCGCCTGTGTCGGCTGTGAGGAATGACCCCCCTTGGCTGGACGCTGCCAGCACCCTTTCCCGAGGGCTCTGTTAGAGCAAAGTGGATTTGATTCGTATTTTGGGGAGCCTCAGGGTTTTTCAGCCCTGTGGCCCACAGCTGGCTGTCCCACCGTGCCTTACTCAGGATGGGGCGACAAAACGCTGAAGGAAGAGCATCCCACGTCCCGCAGCAGCCCCTCATGATGGGGGCGAGGGGTGACCCTGCTCCCACCCCTGCACAGGGCTGCTGTGGCACGTCGCTGGGCTGGGCTGGGGTCCCTCCTGAGCTGAAGGGGCTGCGGTGCCCAGCAGAGCCCCAGCCCACCTGGCTCACGCTGCGGGGGCCGTTGGCTTTTGGGCAGGGTGTCCCTCGTGTTGTCCTGCCCGCTGACCGCCTGGCCTTGCCTTGCAGCCTCCACGGGGTCTGTGACCCAGGTGTCCTCTGTCAGCACCGACTCCGCCGGCTCGTCCTACTCCATCAGCGGGATCCTGGGAATTGCCTCCCCTGGCACCGAGAGCAACAAGCGCAAGCGGGACGAAGGTAGCAGGAGCTGTTTTCTGATGGGGGGGGGCACGCATAGATGCATGGCTGGGAAGAGTGGGATGGGGATGGAGCAGATGCTGTGTGTGGTGAGATGATGGAGCTGCAGGTGCCCCCCGTTGCTGTCAGCTGCGGTGGGGTCGGTCCTGTTTCGGTGGGACTTTGCCAAGGTCACAGCCCAGCCAGGGACCTTCAGTGTGACCGAGGCCGGACCTCTCTGAGGAGCAGGGGCTTACCTGGGTGTTTCAGAAAGCGCTGAGGCTGTGACGCAGTTTTTAACCAGACCCTCCTTCTGAGCAGGGAACATTTCCCTCCAGTGAAAAGGGAAGAGTCACTGTTGTGCTGACTCTATGGCCACCTGAGATAAAAATAAGTCAGGGAGGTGGCCCTGTCCACAAAGAAACAGAAAATTAACAACAGAGCTCTCTGCCGTACTGCGTCTCTGCAGGTGCCCCTGGCGCTAAGGCACTTTTGTCGGCCCAGGCACTGGAAGTGAGCACAGCGGCTGGGGTTGGACATGGCTGGCCCTCCTCACATCTGCTGATGGGTTTATGGTCCTGTTCTGCTCTGTGTCCTGGGCATTTTCGTAATGAGGACGCTGCTTTGGATGCTGAGGAGGGAGTGGAAGGGAAGATGAGAAGTTCTGTGTTGCTGTCTTATAAAAGTGCCTGTAACGGAGAGCATCCCTTCCGTGCAGTGAGGGCTCACAGAGCTGAGGCCGAGACTGTGGAGGCACCTCCGCGTATGGTAGCAGGGGGATGCCAGAGCCTTGGCGGGGATGCTGAGGTGATGGCTGCAGGGGGCACCCGGAGGAGGGGTGGCTGCCCGCCCCGCGGCAGCGCTGTTGGGCTGGGGGCCCTGCTTGCTTTTGGCTGGGGTGCTGCCGTCCTGCCTGCCGGGTCAGGCTCCTGCCCTTGCTGCGGAGCACCCGTGGTCCCCAGCTCCTGCAGCCCCGGTGTGGGTCCAGCGCCGCCCTGCAGTCAGCGAGAGTGTGTCCCTGTGCCTCCCGCTGCCCCGCTGCCTGGCCCCACAGGGACGGACAAGGTGGGATGGGTGAGCAGAGCTGTGGTGGCATTAACTGAACCCCTCGGGAAACCTGGCTAAAATTGGGTGAGGGGCCTGGTGCCTGAGCTGCACGAACAGGGTCGAGTGTCTGCGGATGCGCTGGTGGAAATGCCTGGTCGCTGCGGAGTCGTGCTTGATTTACTGAAACTGGGGAAAAACTGCAAAAGCTTTGTGGGGCCGATTCCAGCCGCGTGGGGACTGGTCGGACGGTGGGAGTACAGAGCTCCCTGTATCCAGGTACTTGCCGAATATCCCATTGTGAGTTAACTCTGAGGTTGTGCATTTGATTTTTTTTTCCAAACCAAGGCCACAACTGCACAGATAAATCCATGCGTTAAAGCAGGCAGGGCAGAAGTGTTGTATTTGATCAGCCGTGTCAGGAGGGAGGCCGGCTGCGTTGAACCCACACGGCTCTGTCACAGCCCCGTCCCGAAGCACCGGTCCTTGGCTGCCTGTGTTTGGAGAGACTCTGGTTTAAACTGAAGAAGACGCTCTGTCTAAGAAACTAGAAGCTCCTGTGATTGCAGAGAAAAGAGTTAAACGTTTCCTTGGAAGGATCAGAAGTGGAGCTGAGAAATTCCCCACCTTTTGCCAGTTCAATTTCAGAAGAGAGCAGGTGGTTTCTGAACCAGCCCGCGTTGTTTTGGCAGGGTCAGTCCCGATTTCTGAGCTCTGAGCCAGACACCAACGCTGTCCTCAGCAGAGCTGCTCAGCTGCTTTTATAACAGGCTCAGGGCTGCGTGTTTGGAGAGGAGTAAACAGATATCCCGCCGTCTCTGTCTGTTTGAGGGGGTCCCTGGGGGCGTCCGTCACCCCTCCCTCTGCACAGGTGGGCGCGGGGTGCCCGTGGTGTCGTCCTGGGGCTCCGCGCTGCCGGTGACAAGGTGGTGTACGGTGTACGGTCACCTCTAATGTGGTGGAGAAGAGGAGCATGTCATCTTCTAATTACGGGCTGTATCGTGGTGCAGATGCACAAGGGGGCAGAGTTAACTTCACCATTTCCGGGCTCTGGAGAGCCGGAGCGAGACTGCCTCGCGTCGCGTCGTTTGCCGTGCTGCGCTGCTTCTCAGCGCTGGCTGCAAGGTGCCCGGCTGCTCCTCTGCATCCCGGCCTACGTCTCCTGGACCCGTGGGCTGCATGATGCTTGTCTGGTGGTCCCGGCAGCACTCGTCCGGTGGTCCCGGCTGCCCTTGGCCGGGGAGTGGAGCAGGGTGGGCTTGCCCCTGCGGCTCCCGGCTGCGTCGAGCGCTCGGTGTGATTCATTACCCGGTTTTGTTCTCCTCACTCTTGACACTTTTTTAGCAGATGTCACCAGTCTTTAACCCAGTGGGGAACTTGCTGGGTAGCAACAGGGGCAAACCAAATTAGACAGTCTTTATTGGTTTATATAGCTGAAGGGGTCATTTTTTTCCCTGTTGTGATACGGACTTGGAGCAGATGTGCCTTCGTAGGGGACTGGTGCTTTCACTTGTGGTTAAAGGACGTGCTACTGGAGACTGTCACGAGAAGCTGTTCCCTAACGAGGCAGAGAGATACAGCCGGCCGCTGCAGCCTCGAGCTGCTCTGCCTGATCGCCTCCGTCCAGCTCTGCGGCTGCGCGCTCACCTGGCCCTGCAGCGCGGGAAGAGGCTGCCGGGGCGCGGGCGGGTGGCAGGGATGGGCAGAACCATCATGCTGAGCCACCTGCTAGTGAGCGGGGCATGTTTTGGGTAGGCCAGGGGAGGGCAGCGAGACCCCCAGTCAGAGTGGGCCGAAGGCTCCGTCCAGCGCTTTCGCCCGGCGGCAGCGCAGGGCCTGGTTCCACTGCACTGCGCACAGCTACGGCGGGCAGCTGGCGGTGGTCCCGCAGTAGGCACCGGACAGGGTCTGCGTTTGGGAAGTGCTGAGCACCCAGTCTGGAAGTCAAAGCTTTCCGAAGGGGGATTAAATAAACCTTGGTGGGCAGTGGGAGGAGGGCAAGAGGGAGCTGCGTCCCAAGGTGGGCGCACTGGAGTCGGGGCAGAGATGGTGGGCAGGGCAGGTTTTGGGATGAGGGAGGTCGCTGGGCTGTGGCTGCTCTGGGGGGGTCTGAGGATCCCACGAAGGGACAGGGCCAAAGCAGGGCCCACCCCTCCTTCTTCCCTTCACCCATCTCTCCCCTAGCCCTCGTTCCGTCCTGGCGGTGCGGGGCTCTGCAGCTATGGGAGAGCTGGCAGAGGGGCTTGAGCCCAAGAGTGATGCTCCTGGCACGTCCGTGAGAGGGGTCCCAGAGCACAGACATGCCGGGGCAGGGGACGTGGCTCTCACCTGGGGTCTGCTCCTGAGCTGGACTGTCTGCGCAGGAGAGTGGCATCTCTCTGCCAAAGCCAGGACCCCGGCTTCTGGGAGAGCCCCAGGCTCAGCCAGAGGCACGCTGCTCCCTTCGGAGCGCCTTCACCTCCCAGCGCGATGCCGGCTGCCGCGGGAGCAGTCTCGGTGGAGGAGCGCCATTGCACCTCGTGCAGAGCCCTCAGCGCGCGGGCCCATGATGGGTTCCCACCGCTCCGTCTCAGCATGTCCTGTCCATGCATCTGTTGCCTTTGGCACAGGCCGCTGCCGTCTGCTCTGCTGCAGCGGGCGATCACTGTCAGGGCTGGCCTGTGGGCTCGGCTCCTCTACCCTCGCAGGGAGATGTGACCGGCTCCCAGTGAATTTCTGAACTGGGATTGGAAGAGTTACGTGAATCTCCGTTCTCATGGCTCTTCCTGGCTTTACACAAAACACAAACCGTTTCCCTGCATGGGAGTGACGGCGGTTGGAGCAAATGCTGCGTGCTGTGTTGGGGATAGGTGTGCCTAGTCGTGAGTCTCCACCAGCCCCCTGATTCTGCGCCCCGCGACGCTGACGTGCTTTTAGCAGCTTCTCCCAGCCTGAGACCTGCAGGCTGACCGAGGCAGAAGTACGCTCGTGCCCTCACTTCTGACACAGGAACAGGCAGAAATGTCTGGTACTGGCGGGTCCTAGCAGCAGGGTGTGAACACGAGCAGCAGCCAAGTCAGAGTGAAATCTGTCTGCCTACAGTCGTTGCTCTGTAAGTCCAGGATGCCCATTCTGTCACCAGCGCTGCGTGTGTGCTGCTGAACTGGGGGCCGCACAGGCGCGAACTCCGGCTGGCGTGGTGCTAAACCACAGCACAGGGTTTTGGCGTGTGCAAGCCGGTGTCCGCTGGCACAGGGGTTGCCCGGGGCGGGCGTCGCTCCCCTGCTCAGCGCGGGTGCGGCCATGGGGGCGCAGAGGGTAGGAGCGCTGCCTCACAGGGATGCGGGCTGTGCTGGACCGGTCGGCCTGTTCTCTTCCCTCGTGTCGACGCAGCTGGTGAGAGCGCAGGGCTACGTGCGGCGGTGAGCGCCTTTCTGCAAACTGTCGGCTCGGCCTGGCCCGCGCCAGGAAACGCTGTCGGAAGCAAATCGAGCAGGATGCCCTCAGCAAAGCACCGCACAGGATGCGGGTGTCTGCTGCCCTCCTACCCCTTCTTGCTGCAGAAGAGGTTTGGCAGAATTAGATACCTGCACTGAACAGCTGCGCGGACTGTATTTCGAATTCACTGGTATAGAGTCTTCTCAGCAGCGCAGGCATTTGGGGAATTGAAACCAGCGTGACAGGAGACCTGCACTCGCACGAGTTGTTTTGTTTCCATTCTCACCGAGCAGAGCCCTGCGTTGCTGTCGGCATCTGGTGTGGTGATGTAGGTGCTTGTGCTTTGTTTCCTCAGCCGAACTCTTTGAAAAATGCCTTGCCTTTCAACATCGGCTTGGTATATTTAAAGCCGTTTGGGCCACAGCCTTCTGTCTGGGTGGACAGGCCTCCAAGAGGGGCAGGGACGCCGATGGGAATGAGGAGCCCGGGGTGCGTGCGATCCCATGCCTTACAAAACCGTTCGATGTTCCACTCGCCGCCTTTTCACGCAGGGGTGCCCCAGGTTAGGCACGGCTGGGCATCTGAGCAGCACCGACCGGTGCGGCCAGCTGAAGCTGCCGCGCAGGCTTCCGACCGTGCCAGCGCTGCAGCGGCCGCGGGAGGTGCCTGCCGTTGAGAACGGCCAACAAAGTGCTTCGCTCTGACAAACGTGGACACGGGCTTGCCGTGTCAGTGACACGTCTTAGGGGAGAGAGACCAGGAAAAGCAAAGCAAGCATGACTAAACACGAGCGAGGGCTAATAATACCGACAGTATTTCTGCATTTTGTGTCTTTCCTCCGTACCAGGCCTGTGAACTGTGTTTTCCCAGTGGGACGGAAACAAGAAGCTCCACTCACAGCTAGACAGAGGCTTGTGGGGCCGCAGGCGTAGATGCCTCGGAGGCTGTGCGACCGGCCGTCAGCAGCCTCGAAAGAGAGCACGGTGCTGCAGAGGTGCTGCCAGGATCTTCTGTCATCTCCCCTCGTGTGGCTTCCAGGGCATCTGCTCCAGGGGACTGCTGGGAAGGTGCTTTCCCCTTGGGTTTAGCTCCCCTTTTTTAAACCAGAACCACCGCCTGGTCAGGCACAGCGTCCGCAGCTCCGTCGCCATCTGAGGTGTGCCCGTGGCCTGCAGCGTACTCATGTGGCACACAAATCATGTCCAGGGGCAACCTGCTGCTCTCTCTTCCTGCAGTGGAGACAAACACCCGCCCGCTCTGCTCCCCTCGGTCCCACTGTCCCACCCCTGCCCTCCATCCCTCCGCAGCAGAGAGCTCACACTGCGTCGCTAAGCTCTGTGCCGCAGGGATGTCCTGGCTGGGCTGAGGCCCGGGGTGGTGACCGCTGCTGCCTTAGCCTGTGGCTCACCACGGGGGCTTGTACGGAGAGCCCTGCCAGCCGCGGGGTCAGGCAAGAGCGTGCAAGCCCCTCTTTCTGGCCACGGCTTTCCAAGTCCTCATAAGCGGAAAGGAGAGCTCCTTGTAGCTCCCCGGCAATGAGGATCTTTACTCTTCCGTCTTTGGGGGCTGGAGTGCGGGGCTCCTCTGGGCATCTGTGGGCTCCTCTTCCCGCAGCTGGGACTCAGGGGACCAGGGTCCTGGCTGTGTGGGTGCTCTCTGGGCACCTCTCGTCCAGGACACCTCTGATGGGATACTGCTCCAACGTGAGAGCGCGTTCCTCTCCTGAGCAGGCGGTGGGATCTCCTCCTCCTCCAGACTTACTCCTTGGAGTTCCCTGAATAAGTGGAACCCGGAGGTTTGAGCATCCCTGTTGGGGAGGGCTTGCTGAAGGAGGGGTCACGGTGCTGCCCGGGACTGCAGGGCACTGGGCAGTCGCTGGCGCGGGAGCACGGGAGCCCACAGGCATGTTGGTGCTGTCTGTCTGTGCTCCAGGGCAGTGGCGGGAGGAGAACGGGCATTGCAGCCTGCGAGGGGTGGAATTCAGTGCAAGAATGACCCACCGGCAAGGTCCCGTCTTGGCAGGAGTCCCCGTAACGCCTCCCACCCCAGGTGAGGACCTGAGCCTGACAGTATGCAGAGGGACAGATATTGTCCTCTCCAGCTCCTCCTGCGGGTCTTCTGTGCCGTGCAAGTGCTCTGCAGAGGACTAAAGCCTTTGGGGGTCTAAACCACAAGGAAAACAGTCAAAACTGGGAAGACTGTGAGGGGCAAAAAGCAGGAGGTTATGGAGAGGAAAAAAAAGTCACCTGCCAACAGAAGGTTGAACTTTATGGTCCCAAAGTGCCGAACTGTGAGTCCCGGAGGTGATGAGTGGGGAAGGGCTAGGCAGTGGGGCTCCGAGTGAAGGGAGGGGAGCACTGGCCATGCCTCCGAGCTGAACTGCGGCGATGCCTGCCTGGCACAGGGCGACATGAGCCCAAACCCCACTGCTGAGTCACGATGGCCAGGAAAAGGTGGAGGAAAAGTGAAAGTGAAAAATCAGAAGCCAGAGTCTCCGTGGTGCAGGGGGTCAGGAGGAGTGCAGGTGGAGTCCGTGAGGAAGTTAGAGAGAAACCCCCTCCAGAGTCCCGGGGAGGTGCTGGGGTTTACTTTGGTAATTTTTAGGCCCGCTTCAGCGGTGCTTGCTCACCGGAGTGGTCGTTACGCCAGGGAACTCCAGGGACTGTAACAAGATGAAGCCTGTGAAGGGACGGGGGTTTCGCAGGGTCAGCGAGTACAGGTCTGAATTGCTCGTGCTGATGCAGATTGCCCTTTGTGTCTGGGGATCCTTTCCCGGTGTTGCAGAGTGGGGTGAGCTGTTTGTCCCATCGGTTCGTTGGCTCCTGGAAAGAGGTTGTTTTCCCTCACCACATGACACTGAAATCATCCTTTTAGAGTCTGGTCCAGACTTTGCTATTTACGTTGCAATTGATGGCTTCTTCTGTGCTATGTCCAGTGCTCCACCAATCTACAGCTTGATGGAAGTTTTAATTTATTTTTTTTATTTCAGTGAAAGCTTTTTTCCTGAGTCCTTGGATATAGTTTCCCACAACAAGGCTTTTGTTTTGTTTCACTCTTTGCATTTACCTTTTGTGCTCCTTGCACAGGGCATCCTGAATGGCTGGTATGGCAGCCGCCTCTGGCTGTGCTGATGGTTTGGCACAGGCAGTGACGGTGTCACCCACGGGTGGTGATGGTTTGACACCGGCACTGATGGCGTCACCCATGGATGGTGGTGGTTTGGCACAGGCAGTGACGGTGTCACCCACGGGTGGTGATGGTTTGACACCGGCACTGATGGCGTCACCCATGGATGGTGGTGGTTTGGCACGGGCAGTGACGGTGTCACCCATGGATGGTGGTGGTTTGGCACGGGCAGTGACGGTGTCACCCATGGATGGTGGTGGTTTGGCACGGGCAGTGACAGTGTCACCCATGGATGGTGGTGGTTTGGCACGGGCAGTGACGGTGTCACCCATGGATGGTGGTGGTTTGGCACGGGCAGTGACGGTGTCACCCATGGATGGTGGTGGTTTGGCACGGGCAGTGACAGTGTCACCCATGGATGGTGGTGGTTTGACATGGCAGTGATGGTGTCACCCATGGATGGTGGTGGTTTGGCACGGGCAGTGACGGTGTCACCCATGGATGGTGGTGGTTTGGCACAGGCAGTGACGGTGTCACCCATGGATGGTGGTGGTTTGGCACGGGCAGTGACGGTGTCACCCATGGATGGTGGTGGTTTGGCACAGGCAGTGACGGTGTCATCCATGGATGATGGTGGTTTGACATGGGCAGTGACGGTGTCATCCATGGATGATGGTGGTTTGACACTAACAGTAACAGTGTCACCCATGGGTGGTGGTGGGTGTCTGGAGGAGGAGTTTGGCTCCCACAAAGCATGAGACTGAAACCCTTCGGTGTTCCCAAGAGCCACCCTCCATCCATAGGATTGTTGGTGCTGAGCCAGTCATCCTGGACATCAACGGTGTTGCTCAGCTGGCACAGGATTTCTCTTTGAGGAAAAAAGAGAATGTTTTTACATTATTCATTAAATTCTAGGAAAAAAGGTAAATGTGGGTCAGTCCAGCTCTCAGCTGTGGCAATGTTAAGATGGTTTTGGTCTGGGCTTCTGAGAAAGTTCTGCACACCTAAATTCATCAAAATGAAATGAAAAAGCCATTTTAGCACCCAAACCGAGCTGTTTTGACGTTTGAGGGTGACGCATTCCCTCAAACGCTGCTGAGGCAAGATGACGTTTTGGGGGAAGGAAGGACCACCCTCTGCCCAGCTGGGTGATGGAGCCTGTGGACTGAGGTCCTCCATCGCTTGGACAAATCCCTTCAGCTCTGTAGGAACTGGGGGCATCCCATGCTCTTAGGGCTCTCCGCGCGTTGACCAGCTGTGAGCGCGCTGAGCACCCGGGGCTGCCTGCATCCCTGTGGTACCGGTGCCAGTGGACAACTTCTTCGGGGTCCCTGTGGATGTGGGGCACGGCCAGGCAGTGCTGGCGGGCAGCCGTCGCTGGCAGTGGACGTCCCTGTGCCCTCACACCTGAGGGGTTTGGAGGGATGGGCTGGCTCTGCGCTGGCCGTCAGTGATGCTCGCCCGTGGGTGTTTTTACGCGTTCGCAGCTCAGCGCAGGAAAACTCCCCGCCAGCGCAGCTGCCCTTTCCGAGCGAGTGGGTTACCAGCTGTCTTGTGCACGTCAGGCGTGTTTGTCACTTTTCTCCTAATGCAGTCCCCGGGGCCCCTGTTTTCTAGAGAGCTCTCCTCCAGCTCTGGGGTGAAGCCCTGCTGATTTGCCACCGGCTTCAGCAGAGCGGGGGTTTTCCCGGAGCTATGTTAATGAAAAGCCCAGGCTTCCTCCACTCCTTACAGCCCTGCTGTAGCTCCAGCTGTTCTCATCAGGAGCTGTCGAGCACTAGATGCTTTTCAAGGAATAACCTCTTCATGTAGGTTTCGCTAAATTCCAGTGTAGGGGTAGATGTCTTGTCAGATTGGCCTGATGGCGTCAGTACCAGGGCTGGCCAGGGTTCCGTCGTGGGAGTGCATTTTCCAAAGAAAAAGCAGTTTTGTAGAAAAGCAAGACTTGATGATTTTGATGGATGTTTGTTGTATATAAAATAACATAGAAAGGTCATCAGCAAGGTGAATTGTTCTGATTTTATTGAGAAATTGGTAGAATCCGGAGAGGAGGGAGCACTGAGGTGCACGTACAGCGCGTGTGTGCACTGGTGTATCTTATGGAGCCTGTGTGTACATCCCTCCAGGGCATCGGTCACCTGCGCACGCGCACAGAGAGAGGTGGTGAAGGCTTTGCCTTAGGATGGATGTATTATGTTATTCACAGACTTTCACAATTAGCTTTCCATGTCGTAAATTATGATGGTGATCTTTGAGAGGACTGGAGAACAAAACCAAGAAGAGAAAAAGGTTTTTGTTGGTGTACCCAGTTATTTTTGCAACATTCCTTTGAATGAGGCGTTTGAGCGAGGTATGTCTGTGAGAGCACAGTCGCATGCTTCGTGTCGCAATGTGTGAAGCTGGATTTTCCCCTTTTTTCCCTGAGTGTAGATCTGTGCCCCTCGGGTCTGTCAGAATACATCCGTGCTGTTAAAATAAATGCTTTGATTTCAAGCGTGGACGGGGAGCTCTGGCGAGCTGTGTCTGGCTCAGCCTGCATTTACCCTGGAAGAGAGAGATTTGGCCACTTGCAGACGGTGCTGGGAGAGATACAGGGGCTATTCCCACATGAAAGATCCGGTGCCAAAGTATTATGTACACGATTTGGCACCTCCGTGGCAGCAGGAACTCTCTGAGTATGACGCATTTCAGTGTCAGGCTTGGAAGTGGTAACAGCTTTCCCATCACCTTGTCCCGTCTTCCCTCTGCACGCCGGGGCGAGTGCCGGTGTGGGGACACGGGTCGGCCAGTGCCTTCATCCCACCTCCTGAGTCCCTCCGCTCTTCCCGGGGGAACAGTAGACCGGGTGACGGCAGGTTAGCTGCCTTCTCCACGGCTGCACAAAATGCAGCGCTGGCACCAGGATTACCATGCAGCACTGAAATCTGCTGCTGTCACGGTTGGTGCAAGATTTGATTTGAGCTTACCGGGAGTTTAAGGCCAGAGTTATTTTCTTGGCTGAAATGACAAACTCCTGAAATCCTGAATGATAGTGGAAAGCCACTTTTTCCGTTGGTGCACTGGGAAGAGCTGGAGTTAATATTTTAAGCTGTAATTGCTGTTGTTGCCAATTGGGAAGGTCCTGGTGAGCAGACAGCGCAGAATCAGTGAGACGCAGAAGATGGAGATGTCCTGAGGCTGGAGGGTTTCTCCAGTTCGCTTTTTGTCTGCCGTGGCGTTTGTGCGTACTCTTTGCACCGAGCACTGTTTCTTGCTGGAGGTGGTTGTGCAGCATTGACCGAGTCCTGCCAAAACTGTCCTCTGCTAGCATTTGCAGAGTAGTCCCAGTATTTGCAGATCTGTCCCATTGCTGAACAAACGTTGGAAGGAAACGTAAGGGGTTATTTGCACCAGACTTGGTGACTGCATTTGGCACTTTGTGTGGGTTTTAGCCAATTGCAGGAATGCTGGTCGCACTGGGACCTGTACCTGCAGGCTGCTGGTGTGGTCTGGATGTGCCCAAGTCAAGAAGACCAGCTTTACAAATTTGTCGTGGCGCAGTGACCCGGATACAGCAGAGCTGGCAGAGAGCGGCAGTGCTTGCAGAGGACAGCGGTCTACTCGCCGTGCGCCCTCCTGGAGTGCGGAACCCTGGGGCAGGGCTGGTTCTGCTGCGCAGCTGCAGCTGCAGATGGGGGAAGATGCGTTTAGCAGCCCGTGTGCAATGGCTCCAGCGCAGCCAACTTCCCACTTGTTTCCCCACTTGGTACTCAGCTAGGCTGTTTTTTCTGTTGGTACCTCTGGGCAGCCGTCCCTGATGGTCCGCGGTTTGTTTCCCTGCTCTCCATCTCTCCTGTTGTGACAGGAGCGAGCGCAGCGCTCGCGCTGACGCACCCCACCGGTAACTCTGGGCTTCTGCTTGGCGTGAGTTTCAGAGCCACACCTCTGCTTTCTGCGTTTTCTTCATGAACCCCAGCTGTGGAGACCGGCTGGTACACAGAGCTGCCTGCACGGCTGCTTCCTTGTTTTTGTGTGTTCGTTGCTCCTGGGGCAGCGACCGTCCACGTACCAACCCCCGTGGCTTCAGAGATGGGAGGAGCAGTCAGAGTGCTTGGACTTCTGAAAGCGACCAACGTCTGTTCTTCTGGCAGATGCATGGAGAGGTTGAGTGGGGTCTTTACCCCTGTTTTGTCTCCTCTGAGAATCTGCGGAGAGGTACTTGTAGTTGGAGTATACTGAGGGTAATCACTTTCAGGTTATGGCTCTAGCAGGAGGCTGGTTTTCCTTTGCTGCTGCAGTTCCTCATTACAGGTGGAGGCTGGACAGCAAGGATCTTTGGCTGAGGTACCTTGCGTGGAAAGGAAATCCAGCTACGATCTCCTGTCAGCTGGGCACTGGTGTGGCTGGTTTGTAGGATGGCAAAAGAGACGTCTACAGCGGAGGTCAGGGTATTGGAAATCTGTCAGGGACTGACATCAGAGAAACGCAACGGCTTTCTGGTCACACGGATGCTCCATCTTCATAACGCAGCTTCCCTGTAGCTGCGAACCAGGGTGCCAAAGCAGTGAACCGTCTGAAGGCTGAGTCTGCTGCTCTCTGAAGTTCTTTGCTCACAGGCCGGGTAAGGACGTGAGGCTGTTGCCCGCACTTTGTTCAAAAACTTTCTGCAGCCTGTCATTGTAGTGCTCCAACGTCTTGCAAAGAGACGCAGAGCCAGAGAGATGATGTCCCTTGTAGGACTGAAGGTCAGGGAAGCTGATGAACAGAGCAGACCAAGTGCCGTAAGGACGCTGTTCTTGTGGGAACGATGGTGTTGCTGAGGGAAGATGCTTCTTTCAGGTGCTTTACACCAATCTGGAAGAACAGCTTCAGTTGAGTGGTGGCCATCTCACAGGGCAGAGCTCGGTTTCGCCTCACAGCAGCAGATGGGGTGCTGGGTTTTTCCCGGTGGGCCTGCGTTGTGCTGCGGGAGCTGGTGGAAAGGCTTTTGCCTCCACCACTTCTGATGTCTGGGACACATCTCCTCTTTGCCCATTTCGCTGTGTCATCAGAGAGAGCAGGCTTTGTGGTGGCCGAGCATTTCAGGTGGAGATACCAAAATGTCTTATACTGACAAAACACGCCCCAGCCCTGCCCTGTCTGTTGGACTTTGTGTTCAAAGTATTCCTTCTGTTTTTGCTTTCCTTTGAATCAGATTTTCTGTAGCTGCTGTCTTTGGGCCACTGTCATGTCAGATTGTTCTTTGTTTGGAAGGTTTTGTAATGAGCAGTTGTTGTAGGGCACGGTGGGCTGCAGCTGCCTGGCTGCCCTGAGTATGATTCCTTTGAGTTCGACAGATTTTGTGTTGGGCGTTTTTAGAAAATTCAGATCCTTCAGACGTGGTACTGACTTCTCGATGGCCTGATACAAGGGCTGGAAACATGTGCCTGAGCGCAGGCAGCTGGGGCGTTGTCTTGTGTGTTGGCTGGAAACCCTTCAGCGGTGCCCACTGCTTTGGGGTCGAACCTTGGCAGTGTGGGGATGGGCACGTTCCTGCTCCCTCTGCTCTGCCCGTCCTCGGCTGAGGGTGAAGGGAGGCCCCCAAACTGACCAGCGAGTCATCTCCCCGGCTCAGAGACCATGTTCACTAGCTCCTGTGGTTGGAGAGAGCTCAGGAGCCTCCCGCCGTGTCAACGGGGCTGCTCTGTGTTTCCTCCCGTCCGCCTGTAATGGATTTTACACCTGAGTGGTTATTTTTGGTGGTACAATTCCTACCTGTCCCAAATGGGACATTTTGTCTCTTGTTACAATTCACAGAGCTAGACGGGGCTGCTGGTTTCATGCTGTGCAGCATCGACACATGATGCCCTTGTAAACATTACTGTCAGCAGTGGCAATTCCATTTCTATTGTCCCAATAAGATTTCATGCTTGACAGTGCCTGACTTTTTTTTTTTCCGTAAGTCGACTAATAAGAAATAGTCATATGGCGGGGTTTTCCTTCTCTGATCCTTGTTTTTCCAGTTGCTTCCCCAAAAACTGGCACCCGGCCATTCTCTCCGTGTTCTCGCCCAGGTTTCCTTCCAGGCGGGAGGACGCAGGAGAAGAGTGTTTCTGGAAGAGTGAGGATTTGTGACACAGTGGAGCCTGTCCTCTCCTGCCTAGCCCCAGCTGAGGGGGCAGAGAACGGTCCCCATCCATCATGGCCTTGGATGGCAACGGGGAGAGCGGCCAAGGCCTGGCGCAGGTGGTCCAGGATCAGAGGAACACAATTATAGAGGTGTCTGAATCTGAGGATTTTTTTTTTTAACTGTTTAGGTGTGTGGCTCTGAGTTTTGAATGTGAGTAATGCTTTGGTTCACCCATTCTCCCTCTCTTACACCCGCATGGTCTTTGCTGCGGATGCGCTTGGTGCCTGATGGTTTGACCAGCACAGCACCTTAGTGGGTCAGCTTGCTTAAGAGAGGGAGAGGAGAGCGTGGAGATGCTGAGAAATCTGTCCGTGGTTCCCCGGGATGTTAGCATAAGGTGTGTGAACTCAGTGTAAACCTCTGGCACCTCTTGGTCTTGTTCCTGTTTGCCACGTCCCCCTCGCAGAGCCTCCTGGCAGCCAAGGTAAGCTGCTGAGTACGCTCCCTCTGACGGTGGCGTGGATGAAAATGGAGCTGCTCACTTGCTGACTTGGCTCTGGAATACGAAACTGGTGCCACTTCACCACACTGCAAGTGGAAAATCTGTTTGGCAGTGGGGTATCTGCGTGTGGTTCCCCTGACCACGGCTGGGGCGGGAGTCCCTGGCCAGCGATGGCCGCCGAGGACAACGTCTCACTAAGCTTCCCGGGACGCTTGTGTCCTCTGTCCTGCCCGTGAGCCCTCTCATGCAGACCAGTGTTTCACCCAGCAAAGCGGGGGCTGCGGACACTGTGGGAGGAGCTGGTGTGGTGGCAGCGGTGGGCGTGGGTGAGGGGCTGCCCTCCACACACCGCCGCTGTGCAGAGTGTGTCCCTTGGGCAGCAGTGGATGTGGTGATCGCCGGCCAAAGTGATCTCGCTCTGCCGAAGCTCCCAGCGCTGTCCTCACTTCAGGAGAGACACAAATCTTCCTGTGCAAGCTGTGAGCTTCAGCATCGCCTTGCACCACCAGCCATGGCACCGCGCCTGCTGTGCACCCGTTTGTCACCTTGGAGACGGAAATGAGCCAAAATCGTTAATCTCTGTTCTGTCCTGTGGCTCGCCCAGCCGGGAGGCTTTCCTCACTTCTGATATTTAAAAAAAAAGTAATGGTGCTGCTTGAATTTGCTTCCTGATGCCCATGCTGAGTTTGTAAGCCGGTCACATCTAACCAGTTACCACAAAATTGATTCTGGAGCCTTCTGTTTAGAAACCTGCAAGGTACATCCCGAGCAATCGCGCTACCTCCATCAGGCACCAAACGAACCCGTCAATAATCACCATTGCAAAGGGTGCAGGGGTCTTTCCTAGGACCCTTGATATTTTTCATGAGCGTCGCTACATGGGGAATAGCTATGTGGATGGACACGGGCACTATGATGTGTGTACATATAGCACATATGTGTATGTTTGTGTATGGATAGATGGAGGTATCTGTACGTAGACCGGTGTGTTCCTCCTAGCTCAGTCTCTTGCTTTCTGAGTGCGTCATTCGAGTACACGGACCAAGATTTTTCAGCCAGCCTTAGCTAAACCCGAACGGCTTCTGTCCAAAACCGCGTTGTGAAGCTGATTGCAAATGCCTGGTGGCTGTCCAGCTCAGAATAGGCGCACCTGTGTTTTTCTAAGGTGCCAAAGACTTTTTGGATATACTACGGACAATTTGTAATGGGTAGGACTTTGCGGACAGGAAGCCTTTACTACATTACAACGTGTTGAGTGGGAGCGTCCTCACTTTGCCAGTGTCCAGGGAGGTTGTCGCTGATTCTGTTGGGCCGTTTTCATGGGCTTTTGCTCTCCCCTGCTTCTCCCTGGCTGATCCTGCACGCTCTGTGGGAAGTTGAAGGTGGTGTGGGCAGGGCAGGACAAGTGTTTGAGTTTGGGGTTTGGTCCTGTCCAGTGCCCGTAGGTTGGGTACACTTTTGTGTCTGAGGGAGTTCACCTCTTCATCGCTGATGGCGTTCACCTGTTCATTCTGGTCACACTTTGGCTCCACTTCACCTTCCTGGTCACCCTCCAGATCCCACCACTGCTCTTGACTTTGGGTTTGTTGTTACCACCGCTGCTCACGGGCCAGCCGTCCAGCCCTGTTAGTGTGACCTGGTCCCATCCCTTTCCCTCTTGCTGCAGGCAGTAGGGTGTCGTGATGGGGTCTTAGTTTGCTTGTGGAGTGGGATGTTGGGGGGGCTTGTACCAGCAGTCATCACTGGTTCTGGAAGGTCACAGTGGCGAGAGGAAGGATGCTTTGGTACACCAGCACCAGCCGGTGCCGTGTCTTGGTTGGACCTTTCCCCTGGCGAGGGGAGACACAGTGCTGCTGTGGTGGGGAAGGGGTGGTGAGCATGGAGCTCTCCGTCAGCCGCCGCCGACCGCCGTGGGAGAGGAGGTGGCCACCATGGATGGTAGTGGTGTGGGTGCACCATGTGAGAACCGAAACCTGGCCGTTTGTCGGGTGCTGGCGGCTATTAAAAACAAATCACAAATGGCAACACCAGGTAGAATTGCACGGAGGTGGCAGAGGTCCTGAGGAGTCCTGATGGGATGCCGATAGTCGGCTGAAACAAATTGCACAGTGCTGTGATACCTCAGCTCCCAATAACAGAGGGCAAATGGCCTTCCAGGGGGAGATATAGATTTTCCTTTGAGATATGGAAAGGGAAATAAATTAAATTATGTTCGAACATAGGGTTCTCTCTCTCCCTCTCTCTCTTTAAGAAAAAGAAGGGGAGAGAGAAGAAAGAAGGGAAATGGGGAAAAGAGAAAGAGGCAGAAATAAGCTTCAGCAGGCATTTGCAATTTAATTGATATTTGGCGGCAGGAAGCCAATCAGTATAAGTAAATTGACGTTATAAGATAAGAATAATTGCCTAATGGGATGCCTTCCCCCACGGTTGCGGCAGGCCAAATAAATATGGCATCGCGTGTCGAAGCAGCGTGGTGGCCGTTCCTGGGCACAGCCTGCTGCCGCCGTGCTGGTGGGGCTCAGCGCGGGCTGCGGATCATTTTTATGGCATCTGTCTCCGCTCCCTGAGAGCAGGCAATGAGGGGTTGCACATTGATTGCCGCTCCAGCCAACGGCGGCTGAGGGAGAGACCATAATTAATGGCTTTATTTGCTGGAGCACCGCTGAGAACAATCGAGTGTGTTATGGTAACAACCGGTGCCCGCGTTCCAGCAGCGCGGGGAGGCCTCGGAGCCCGGTGGGCAGCCCTCGGGCGCGAGGTGCCTTCTCGAGGGCCGGGTGCGGAGCGCGAAGGCGGATGGGAGCTGGCGGTGCTTGTGGGGCTCTGTTGGCGCGGGGTGGGGTGACGGATGGCGCCAGGTGCGGGTGCCAGCGGCATGCTCCCGGTTCATCCCGGCGGTGGCGGCGGAGCAGAGCCCTGGTCTTTGGGCAGAGAGAGATTGGCAATGGGGCTGGTGTGTGGTGGAGGGTTTCCTACTGGGGGGGTAATGGCCTCACTGCCCAACCGCCCCCGGCTTTGCAGAACCCCCTGGCCGCTGCCCCTGTGCCTGCTGCGCCATGGTAGCAGAGTGAGCTGTGTACATTCCAAGTTTTCTGAGTTTCTTTTATTTTTCTAAAAAAGACCTCTTTGGGAGATTTCACCCGGGAGCAGAGTGGTGCTCTGTTCCACCAAAACCCAGTCACTTTTGTGAGCTGTGCATGGTTTCGTCTTGTTGGCACTGCCTTTAGCGGGGGTGTGGGAAAGTGGTCGCGGCTTTGCGGAGCGCGCCTTGGCTGCGTGTGAGTGCTTATGGATATGCGTGTGCGCCTGTGTAAGGGAGAAAGACGCTGGGCAGCGTGCAATCCTTCCTTGTTAAGGCGAATAAAGTCAAGAAGAGAGTTGGGGGAGTAAAACCATGAGAAATTATGATCAACCCCTCCTAGAGATTTTGTAAATATTTTTAAAGGAAAAGTGCTTGTCTTTTACCAAAACATTCATTGTTCATCACAAAGTTGG
Source organism: Ardeotis arabs (assembly GCA_011801015.1). NCBI lineage: Eukaryota > Metazoa > Chordata > Aves > Otidiformes > Otididae > Ardeotis > Ardeotis arabs. The sequence goes on from JAAGAY010026121.1 coordinate 32,248, forward strand.
AGATATTTTCAGTTTTTTTGATAAACCAAAACTTATTTGTCTTAAAAAACCTTCTAACTCCCTCAAACATTTTTATTTTTTATTATGCATAAAGTATTTTAGACAAGAACTAGGGTGAAGAACCTGCCCTGCACAAGACATAGAAAATAATTCTGGGTTGGCTTACGCCTAAGACACTGATATTTTTGAAATACCTGTACAGACTGTCTATCCAGTCTCTTCGGTACATTTGCACTAGCAACGAGAAGAGAGCGTCCCGCGCTCCGTGTGACGTGCTGCACCGCGAGCACGGACAGCAGTGCGGTGAGGGGCGGGAGAGGCTGGCGCGCTGGGCGAGATCCCCCTCCTGCAACCGGAGCTCCTGGCGGGCGAGGAGGGGCTGGTTTCTGGGCTGTGTCGTTAGTGAGGAGTGACGGTTTATCTACTTTTTAATCCTTTTCAGCACCTTTCTAGCTACCAGTGCAAAGCACAGCACTATGAGGGCCACGACGGGGAAAATTAACTCCATCTCAGCCAGACCCAGTGCAAGGTGTATACATGCAGGTAGATATAGGTAGTCCATAGGAGGAGAGGAAATGGCCTCAAGTTATACCAGGGGAGGTTTAGATTGGGTGTTAGGAAAAATTTCTTCACCAAAAGTGTTGTCAAGCACTGGAAGAGGCTGCCCAGGGAGGCGGTGGAGTCGCCATCCCTGGAGGTGTTGAAAAGACATCTAGACGTGGTGTGTAGGGACACGGTTTAGCGGTGGGCTTGGCGGTGCTGGGTTAACGGCTGGACTCGATGATATTTTCCAACCCCAATGATTCTATAATTGTGTGATTCTATATAAGCTAATTACTTTACATTTAAACACTAAAATGATTTTGAACTGGAAAGCTGAAATAACTTTCGTTTGAAGGTCTGAGGACGGCCTCCCTCCCCCCATTGGGGATTTTCCCCAGTAAGGCTCTGTGTCACGCACTTCTTCAGAAGTGATTGCTGCTGGTGAAGAAGATTCAGTTTCAGTCATTCAGTGCTTTGCTGTAGAAGGAAAAGTCTCAAAAATTTCCCCATCACTGCAGATTTGCGGCATAATCGGAGTCGCATCCCCTGCCCTTGGCTGCTGTGGCACCGAGCAAGCCCGGAGAGGCGAGACCTGTGTCTGCCCCGCTGGGCCTTTGCTCCCAGCCCCCCGTTACCGATTCCTAGAAAGTTCTGGTTTGCCAAAAGCTGGCTGTTGGGAACAGAGAGGGAACATTCAGATCCAGCAGTCTTTGAAAATTACCTGTCAAGCTCTAGCCGTGTATATAAACACATATATATATGTATATGTATATTTTTCCCTGGAGAGGTTACCCACTAGATGGGAGGGCGATAAGTGCGTTGGGGAAGGCTGGCGCAGACGCGAGCGAGAGGGCCGTCTCGGCTGGTGGGGCCATTCCCCGCGTGTTTGTCTCAGGGGAAGCTGCAGGAGCAGTGATCTTTGGCGGGATTCCCAGGATGCAACCCAAAAAGCGACCGACTCGGCCTCCCCCAAGAAAGCGGTCTTGACGTAACAGAAATACGTGCAGCGAGGTTCTCCCGTACTTGGTTAATAAATGCATCCGTGTGAGAAGCACAGGGTCAAGGGAGTTGTACTGTAGATTTCTGAGTTTACTGCAGGATAAATAATTAATGTGTAGGTGACATCAATTAATTATGGTAATTAGCAAAGAGCTACACTATATTTGCTTAAAAGTAAAATCTTGGCTGTTTAATTTTGTTCTGTGTCCAGTGCATCAGAACATTTAAGGCAGAACTGTAAGATACAAATACATACAGGGAGACGTCGTTTTCTGTGGGTCACCGACTCCCTTTTTGTCATCCTCTATTCTCTGTTTTAAAAAAACCAGGAGTGCAGAAGCATGAGTGCGTTTAGCAGCTGAAATAGTGACAATAAAAACAAACATGATGATAACTGCTGCTGCGTTAGACCAACCAACGCGACGGCTTTCCGTGCCCTTGCACGTGCCGCGATGCAGATAGAGTCTCCCAAATGGCAGACGTGAGAGCCGGGTTGGCAGCAGCAGCGTTGTGCCCTCCCTTCTGGAGGGGGACACTAGGGGCTGGGGATACCAAGGGCTTCCCCATGGGAGGGGGTATAGCTGGGAGGAGTTCCTGGTGCTGTCCCTGGCCTGGGTGGGACCTCTTGGCTGTGGGAGCTGCTGGACCACGCTGCAGAGAGCAAACTGCGTCATGAGTGCCGTGGTGGGGGTGGCCCTGGGGGAACTGCTCCGAGCATCATCACCTTGCTACCCACGCTCTGCGCTCCCGCCTCTGGCTGACAGCAACCAACTTCAGTGGGATCCGGGAACCACCTCAGCATCTCTCCTTCGGGGGCTGGCTCGATGCACCTTTCCCATCCTCCGCCTCTCTACTTGGAGGAGGACGGAGTGTGGGGAAAGGCTGTGCTCCGCCGGTGTTGCTGAGTCAAGTAGATGGATGCGGCACAGCCAGCAGTAACGGTGCCCGGCAGTGCCCGCGCCCTGGCTGCTGTTTTAGCACGAAATCGTGCAGCGGGCCCGGGGACGCCTGCGGCTTGCGGCCGGTGCGGGAGAGAGCGCCTGCGGTCGGGCAAAGCGCAGCTGGAGAAGGATGGGTGCACAGCTGCAGCTCCCGCGCGTAAGGCGCGAAGGGAAGTTCTGAGGCGTTACAAACCCACATCACGCAGCTGCGGAGGGTCTTTAGAAGTTAATTTAACCTGACTACTGCATGTGGATAAAGTATGTAAAAACACCTTAAACTTGCACTTTGTGTGACTTGTCAAAATCTGTAGGTGCGTATTGTATTGTATTTTGTGGGGATGTTTTATTCCCGTGTTTTGCAGCATGCCTGTGAGCTGTTATGTTTAATTCAGTCGAGATATTTCCTTGCTTTGTTGTAAGCAGGCTTTTGCAGGCTGGGGACTACAGTTCTTGGTTTTGTAAAATGAGGGTTTATTTAATGTATGCGCAAGAAAGGTCTGCAGGTAGTATTAGTGTCATTTGCGGATAACAGGATAGAGAGTGCAGATGGACACGTTCCTCGCGTTGGACGGTGCACAGCACCTGCCCGCAGTTTGCAGCCGCGCTGCTGGTGCAGCAAGCTACATCCCCGCAGTCTGTCCTGTGCCGCGGTGAATCCAGCCTTGTCACAGGTCGGTGGTACCGTTGGAATGTTTTGCTAGGAATTTGCATTTTAGGGGGAATAGCATCGCTGCTTGGGAGTCCTCTGCGTTTCTTAGGAGCTTTGCCAGCACAGCGGAGGAAGGCTTTCCTGCCTGGGGAGAGCTTGGCTGGGGTTTGCGGGCAGTCAGCCTGCTGCTCTTGCTGCGTCTGAAGTTGGCGCGTGGGGTGGGTGGGATGGGGCTGAGCTCGCCACCGCTTCCGTTTTCTCTGGGTGAGTTTCCCAGATGGTGCTGTGTGCGGTACTCAGAGCTTCAGGAGGAAATTCTGCGTTGCTGTTTTAAGCTTGCGTGGAAAGATTAGTTTAGACAGACGACAGTCGAATAGCCTGTGTTCTTCTCGTGCAGCGCCAGTTCCTGGGGTGGGCAGGGGCTCGGCAGCGTCCCTCAGGTCCCCGCAGGCTGCAGCCATTGCGGGGTGCGCAGCGCCAGCTGCTCGCAGTGGGCAGGCTCCCCGCTGGCTCCCGTGGGTCCCTTTGCCCCGAGATCCACGGTGTCTCACTCCACGGGAGAGCAGATGCCCCAGAGTTGTCATACCAGGTGGTCACTCCTCTTTGCACGGACCCCCGTTGCGCTGAGTTTGCGCGTCCTACCACTGCTTTTCCTTTGGCTGTCAGGTTTCGGTCTCCCGGTATTTCTCAGAGCTGTAAATCCTCTCGCAGTTGGTCATAACCAGAGGGCAGTTCGGCATTTCCAAAGCTCTCAGAGCACAATTTCATCTTCAGCCTGCTCTAGTCCATGTCACCCAAGCATGCCTTGAAATGATTTTTTGAAAGAAATGACGAAAGGATGTGCTGCAGCATGGTATGGGAGGAGGTATAAACTATGTTAAAATAGCTTCAATGAGCTTATAACAGCCGTTTAAAACCACACTTTGAGCTGGGAGGACGTGAAATAAAGTTCACGCCTCCACGGCTTGCTGCTGAGCACAGCTTACAGAAACAGATCAGGAAAAGAATCGGTTTCTCACAATGATCTGCTAATAAGCTTGTCATGAATTATTTTATATAAGTAGTTACTGCAGCTGTATCACCTTTTAAGTATTATAGAAGTCCTAGAAATGCAAGCCCATTCTTACATTACGCTGCGGCTGCCCCAGGGCTCGTGCGGGTGCCCGCAGCCCCCCGAGGCCTCGGGAGCTGCGGGGGGATTGCGTCTACCCGCTGTGTGCTCGGGACGTCCGCTCTGTCCCGCTCAGCCTCTGCCTTGTAACCTTCCTCCCTGCACTTCTGCGTTCCCCACCGAGGGGAAGGGGTTGTCCTTGACATCCTTTTTGCTTCTTTTTAAACATAAAACCCCATTGTAAGAGCAATTGCAAACCCCACAGCAGCTCCATTGCTCCCTCGAGCCTCGCTGCTCAGGTGGGCTCTGTGCCGTGGTGGGGCCGGTGGCCATGGGCACGACCGTGGCTCCTCAAGTGCTGGATGGAGACTGGAGGCTTGGGACGGCCGGGACACCAACCGTACTGCTCAGCGCATGGCTGTCTCCTGCCTGCTGAGACCCCCGCTCAGGTGGGCACATCCACGTGATGAGCTTCACTGCTGCCCCAGAGCGTTGCATGGTGCTGTCTGGAGACCCCCAGGGCGCCCCGCTGCCCGCCGCAGCCCTCGCCGCAGCCGAGGCCCAGGCTTGCCCTTGGATGCTGCGGCCCGGCTGGAAGCCCTCGATCCCACGGCACCATCAGCCTAGCTGCAGATGGTGCGACTGGCAGCGGCGATGGGTGCGTCCCGCGCGTGCTAAGGCTTGCGGCACGAGCAAAGTCCGTTCTGCTGACAGGGCCCTCACAGGCGCACGAGCGATCTGGCTCTGCGCAGGGACGCTATTTGCACAAGTGTTTGTCCAGACGCACGGGCTGTCAGGTTCAGCAGCGTGACGGTGGGCGAGGCACGAGGTCGCACCGCACCTTCGCCGGGCGCTCCAGAGGGACGTGTGGGGTGGCCGCGACGGCAGGGCTTTCCTGGGTAAACCGGGAGATCTGGAATAACATTCTGTGTGGCTGCTGCCAGATTAAAGTCGCTGTAGGAGGGGGTGAGCTGTCATCTCCTGGGAAACCTGTCCTGTTAAATAAAAGCCCCTCTTTGGGCGATGCCTGTAACCAGCGTGGTGGTGCAGCTTCGCAGCGGTGGAGCTGCTCCCTGCGCGTGCATCAGTGCTGCAGGTGGCACCTCGCGTGTGTGCGGCCGTGGCTCCAGCTCGTGCGTCTTGTGGGTTTGCAGCGTGCTCCAGCTCGTACACTGGGGGACCTATAGCTGTCCTCGAGAGCAGAGACGAATGTCCTCGCGGTGGAGGGGCGCCCCGTCACATCTCGGTGAAAGACCAGAGGTGGCTTGTTGATGGCAAACGTGCCAGTTGCTGTGCTGCTGAGTGTTTTAGGAAGAGCAGCGCTGACAGGCCAGCAACGCAGCTCGGATACTTCCGTCTTACTTCTTCCACTTCCCGCGGCCGGTGCAAATGCAGCGCTGGGTGTACAGGCACCGTGCTCCGCGCAGCAGACCGGTGCCGCCAGGAGCCGTGCCGCACGGTGAGGGTTCGCTGATGGGAGATGGGAGATGCAGACTGGTTCACAAGACTGTGCCCGGGGTGAGGGCACCGTGCTGAGAGCTGGGGACCCCCCCTTGCTGCTGACTGGGGTGAGGGCAGCTGGGACCAAGGCGGCAGCGGAGCCCCAGTGGCCCTTGGCACCAGCAGTGCCGGGCGACCGTGCAAGAAGAGCAAAGGGCGGGACAGAGGGGAGGCTGGAGGCACGCGGGGCGTACCCGTGCTGCCCGTGCACTGACACGGCAGCTGGGAAATCGCTGGGCAGCCCCCACCGTCCAGCGCGAGCTGCAGGTGGGTGACCCCCGGCCAGCCCTGCTGCTGCGGGGTCTGCGGGTGTGCTGGGTGTCCGTCCCCGCAGCACCGCGCGTACCAAGGGCGTGTGCGGAGGCCACTTTGCAGCTTGCACCGCACCTGAGGGTGGAGCACGGATGTGCCACAAAACCGGTGTTTTCTCTGCTTGTCCAAGCTGGGACGGTGTGGGGTGGGAGGTGGCAGATGCTGACCAGAGGGCTCGGGCCACGCGAGTCCCTCGGGTCCTCACACCCATCCTGACTGAGAAATCAGTGAAATATCCACAAAAACATAATGCAAAGATGGGAGTGTTCAGCAAACCCCTCCAAGTTTTTCCGAGGCCGGAGGCAGGACAACATGCTGCCGTCAGCAGATGCCGGTGCCTGTGTCTCCAGGAGGAGCAGAGCTGGTCCAAGTGTATCTAACAGGTCAAGCCTTGAAATGAAGAAGCAATAAGCCACTGAAATGGTACTATCACCGAAACATGATTGATCAATTGAATTCTATCAGAGACAGTGGGCAGTGAGATTAACTCAGGCCTGATGGGTTCAATGAGTTAAAGCATGATGTTCATTTCAGCTTCATTTCACCAGTCTTTGCTTGTGAAATTGGTCAATCAATAGAGGTTGAAGATCATATATATATATTGGTGACCATCTTATAGGGAATATAATCTAGCGTAGTCAGCTCCTGACTCCGGCTGCCTTCAGCGGGTAATGGAGACAGAGCAGAGACTCTATCAGTGCCATCGAAATGGCCTGATATCTTCTCCAAATGAAAAGTATTTTTGGATCTCTGATGATTTATCTTTTTTTTCCCCTCTTTCTCACTTTGATCTACAGCAAAACCCATACCCATCTTCGCGAAATATAGTGATTTCTCTTGAAAATATTTGCGCGATGATCAGCTATATACACTTCAAAATATAAAGCTTCTTTTTAGTGATACTGTCCTTCGAAAAAAAATAAATAACATGCTTAGAAAACTCGAATAGTGTAAATGCAAAGATCTCTCACCGTGTTTGCAGTCCTGAAACTAACGCTTTCTTGGGAAGAGCGTGAGGCTGCTGGCTGCCAGATGCGCACAGTCCTGAAAAGGTGGCATGGAAATTCAGTTTACGTTTTAAACAAAGCCTTCCAAATGGTAATTAAACAAAGTCTTTATCTTCTCTGGACTAATTTACAGGCATGCTACAAGGAAACAAATCACCTTTTTGCCTCCTGGTAATATTTCATTTGCTACATAATGTTTTAAATGTGGTGAATAACATCCTTCCTAATTAGCCCGCATTTCCCTATAAGGTGGAGTAATTAGGTATGATACCAGGTAATGAAGTTGGACAGTACAAATTAGAGACAGAAACCATGTCCTTTATGAATATGGGCTGTTCGTGGTCCTAGCTGTTTACTTCCTTGATTAACCCTGTAAAACCGTCTTGTTCAAAAAAAGAAGGCAACCTGAGAACCTGGGACCTGAAGATTCTCTTTTTCCCCAGAGGAGCATCGCATCAGACAGATGTGCGGTGGGGGCTTGCACTTCATGGTGCGTCATTATGGCTAATAACTCTGGAAATAGTGTTCCAGCTGAGTTTGCGGATGGCACCAGGTTCTCAGTTACTGTTGCCTGGCTGAGGTCCTGGGGTGGAGCCGCACTCGTTCAGAGCAGGGCAGGGTCTGTCCCGTGCTGTTCCACAGTGGCACTTTGTAATGCCAAGATTAGGCTGTGCTGGTGTCCCTCTCCGGGTGAAAAAAGACCAGGTGGAGCTCATCTTTTTCTTTTTTCTAATCCTAGGCTTTAGGGCTTTTGAACAGGCTCTGGTGTTTTGTAAAGAAAGGGTCTAGGGCCATTTGTTCTAATTTTGGCCCATGGTCTTAGAAATGTGTAAGCAAAACACTGTTTTAAACCAAGTCAGTTACCCAGTGAGTATTGCTAAAACTCTGGTTTAGGCATACTTAGCGATTCTAAATATTATCCCGCTGTTTCAGAAAACGTCTTGGACACATATCCAGCCATAAAAGTATGGCAAAAAAAGTGAGGTCACAATCTATCAAAGTCTTTAAACCATTCTTGCCATTTGCTTAGGTCTCCAGAAAACAACTTCCTCTGAATTAAGGAAGATGTAGTATTTCTGGATGATACCCACAGAATTTAGGCAGCCTTCTGTCAGCAAGGCCGTGTGTGATGCCTCTCCTCAGAGGTGGATCAGCTCTGCGCCTGACTCTTCCTGGGCCGTTCAGACTCCGGGTAGCTGTAGGAAATCCCAGCTGGTCTGTGATACCAACATTATCCCCGAGTCAGGCCAGTTTCTTCAGAAGGGTGCCTGGCTTTTGTGTGAAACCGTGGGTTGCTTTCCTGGGTGAGATGCAAACAGGGAAGCAAGTGTCGGTGCTGCTCAGAGGGAGAAACGGTCGCTTTTTCCTGCACCCAGCGAGTGCCCACTGGTAAATTCGGAGCCAGGGGGGTGTCACTGGGACTCTGCCCCGTGCAAAGCGGTACCCGAGCAGGTCTGGCATGTGCCGGAGCATGGTGCTGGCAGAGCAGGAGGCACAGGCTCTCCCCGGCTCTCCCCTCACCGCACTTCTGGCCTCGTGCTGGGAGGGAAGTGCACTGCATCCGAGGCAGTTCGGAAAGTTGTGAAGGAACGGCACCGCCTTGTCCCGTCTGTATAATCTGCTAGAGATACGGGATGAAACATCTGTCTGAGAAGAATGTCCTCTTTGGCGTTCAGGGGAGTATTGTATCTGTGCTCTGCGTTAGCGTGTCTGGAAAGATGCCACTGGACTGGGAACTAATTGTTTTGCGGGGTAGGTAGGTACACACGTAGTGCTACTGTCAACAAAACGTGACCCTCCTAGGTGGATGCATTGATTATATGAAAAATGTTCGTACCACTCCCTGGAGCCTATTTATAACCCAAAGTGTTGCAGACCTGCCAACAGTATTTTAATTATCGAAGATATTCTAGTGTATTCAAACAATGCATGATGCTAATGGTAATTATCTCACATTTATATAATGTCTAACAGCCAAACGCATCCCAGAGACCTTCACGAACTTCCAGGTGTCACGTGCAGCGTGTACGAAGTCCGTTCCTTGTGCAGTGAAATGCAGCACTTGCCTGCGGTTAGCCTGCGTCTGGGAAGCACAGTGCGGAAGAACAAACTGTCCCTTCGGTCGTGGGATGTGGAGAGGGAGGGATAACACGGGCCAGTCCGGTTTGGGCAGCTCCCAGGCTCCTCTCACAAAGGTGCTGGATCCTCTGGGTGGTGAGAGCTGTGACGGTGGTCCCAGCCCTCCCCTGTTCCCGCCCGGGTCCCTCGCCAGCCGAGGACCCTGTGTGTATTGCTCCAGCCTGGCTGCGCTGGGAAGCACGTTGCGGAGACTGATCCATCCCAGGTCCTCGGGATGGCCTGTGGAGACCACCGCAGAGTGGTGCGGGGAGCCGACCCTCCCTGCCTGGCTGCACGGGTGCTTCCAGCACTGTGCCAAGTCCTGATCTTTGGTTTCAAACCCTCCAGAGCCCCACTGCAGTTTCATCCCCTGCCGTGCTGCCCAGCCACAAGGCACCATCATCTGCCGGCTCGCTCCCGGGTCGCTCTGGTGTGGGGTTCGTCTGCGAGATTCCCTTGCAGAGACAGATCTCCTCCTCTGCCCATATTTCTTGAGACGTGTTGGCCGCAGGCGCCCAGGGCGATCCCCTGCCTCACTGCCCTGGGGATGGACGCGGCCAAGCCAGTGCCACGGACGCCTGGTGATGTCTCTGTCCGTGCCTATCTCCAGCCGCCCCTGTGGACGTTGTGCTCCTGGATCGGGACAGGAGCTCAGTTCCCAGCACGATGTGGCCCCCAGCCCAGCCCTGGTGCCTGGTCCCGGCCGCAGCTGCTGCGCCAGGCTTCGCCTTCGACTGGCTCCTCTTCTCCAGAAGCGTTGACCCCCAGAAAGCCCGGAGCGAGCACTCGGTAACACGAGTGCTGCCGGTGAAAGGCGGGTCGGCTGCTCCGTGTGTAGATGCGGTGGGGTCTCGTTACGCAGCTGATCTCCGGGTGTGTAAACAATGCACACACCGTAGTGCCGTCGCCAAGAACATTTTCCAGGTCATCCTGTATCTTGGATCGTTTCACTCCCTTTCATCATCTTCCTTAGAGCAAAGCTGCATAAAGCTTTAACTTTCGTGCCAAATTGTGAATAACATTAGTTTAACCTGAAATTTAAAGCCAGCGTTTCCATGCTCCAGAGACAGGGTCTCCCCGGCCTTTTGCTACCATGCAGCTAGCAACCAGAATTTTAATTTTATAAGCCATGGTTGACTAAACCCAGGACTAGGTCTATTAGATATTATTTGATTTAGAATAGTGAAAAAAAAAGATTTAAAGATACACTGCTTTCTTACAGCCCTGTGTATTTTTTCGCAGCTTTGAACACATGCTTAGACTTTCTATTTGGAGGAGAAGTTCAGGGATTTTTTCCTCTGTGGAATAAAGTGATCCTTGCATTTTGCAAGAGCCAACGTTGTCCACTCTCGATTTAAGTTGCGCGACTTTGTCTAAACAGGTCTAAATATAAAACTCTCGCTGCCTAAATTGCTGAACTAAAATTTAGGAGGAGGTTTCCAGCATTGATTGCCTGTTCAGTGTAAGCAGTTTGCTACAGAGCGTGACCTGGGTTGGAAAAGTATTCCCGTGTCTCGGTCGCCAGTTTGAGAGATCTGTCTTAAGGCAGCCTGGTTTTCTGGATGCACAGCATTTTCTATAAAATCCAGCTGTGCTAGGGATGGTCTCAGGTCGACAGCCCTTTGTGAAGAGCTGTGTCCGCTGGGCATCCCCTGTGTTACCGATGGCCAGCACGTGCCTGCAGACAGAACCGGTGTCCGCAGCAGCAGGGTGTCCGCACGGATTGCCTCTGCGCTCGCCATCGGAACAGCCGGTGCAGAATCCACCAGAGGAGGTCTGGGTGGTGTTCCTCTGCAGACGGCCTGGGCAGTAAAACTCTGCCACACTCACGAAGGTCTGCTGGTTAAGGATGCATTTAAATTCTGCTCCTCAAAACTATCTTGGCAGCGAGATTCTATTTTTGAAATGTTTCTTCCCTCTGTCTGATGCGGTGTTGCCATCTGGAGAAGAAATCTGATGTTTACTGTTGTTCTTGGAGTTCCACCTCCTGGAGCCATGGGAATACTGCAGACCTCAGCTTTCAGTGATGAAAGATACATTTCTAGCACTGACAGCTGAAGGAAAAGCAGAGAGAGAACCACTGTGAATCTGCAAAAGGCAAATTGAAACAAGCCCCTGTATTGCAAGAGTCCTTTGAACTGCCAATCTAAGCATTTTTCAAACTTGTCTCATGGCTTTTCAGCCGTGGGCGGTCACTTATGACTTCTGCTGAAATTCTCTGCCAACGGGAGAGAGGAAGGAGCGTGCCCTGGAGCACAGGCTTCCCTCGTCCCCATCAGCTTGAGAAACGCATGGGGAACTGCGGTGCCAGGAGAGCGCATGGGGTCAGGCCTTGCCGAGGGCATTGCGGTGGTGACACCCGCAGGGAGATCCCGTCTCGGTATGGTGCAGCAGCGTTTTGGGGGTTGCCTGGCCAGCTGGGAGCTTGGCACGGGGGGAGCTGAGCAAGGCACCGCAGGAAGGGGGAGAAGCATACGGGCGGTGACCGGGCAGCACGGATCCGCCGGAGCTGGCCTGCGTCGGCTGTGGCTGTCGTGTTGGGTGGTGTACTCGTCCCCCTGTGTCCTCCTGCTCCCAGACCAGGAGCCGGGCGGGTGCAGTGAAAGTGATGTGAGCAAAGATGTGACCGGGATCCTCTGTCATGCTTTTAAATTATGTGTGAAACCATCGGTGGCAAATTGTGTTGAGAGCTGGCTGTGATGGAAGACTGCTCAGAGCATCTTCTGGCAATGTGTGTGCTGCTTGTATCCTCCTCTCGGAGAGTCCTCACGGTGTCACCTTGTGGGTACCCATATCTGTGCAAGGGATTAAATGAGACACTTTTTTGTAGATCTCATCAATGCGACGACCACTTATTCTCTGTCTTCTCGCTCCTCTTTGAAAGGTATTCAGGAATCTCCAGTACCAAATGGCCATTCTCTACCGGGCAGAGATTTTCTTCGCAAACAGATGCGAGGAGACCTTTTCACTCAGCAGCAGCTAGAAGTGTTGGATCGAGTCTTCGAGAGGCAACATTATTCCGACATTTTCACAACAACTGAGCCCATCAAACCAGAGCAGGTACTATTGCAAATGTTCAGTGTTGTCGTGGTATGCGGTCTGCGAGCAGAGGTCTGTTTGGTGGGCATCACCGAATGCATCTCAGAGTCCCGGTAGAAAAACACAGAGAAACAGGTGCCGTATAGAGCTCTTCAGCCAAGCGCACGCTAGCCATAGAAGACTGAGTATTTAAAAAATGAAGGAAAACCCTTGTTTTGTAAACATTAGCAAGTGTTTGTGCATGAAATTGCACCTGATCTGGACCAGTTACTTCAAATGAGTCCTTAAAGAGCATCACAGCTTCTGATGCGTTTGTTGGATCAAAAGCAGGCTATGCAGGTAACAAGGAGAGCGCTTGCAAGACCCAGTGCCTAATTTTGGTTCATGGTTAGCACGATTGTGCACACAAATTACATTTTTGTATCCAGAAATGGCTTATTAGGCATGTAATTGGCCATTTGCTGAGAGAAACACCCAATTAGTATGTGAAGGTAAATTAGTTGCACCTACAGATTAGCAGTGTGTTTGAGAAGGACTTGGCACTAATTTTTTTGGGGAAAGTTCCATTTTTGCAGACGCAGTACAGAAGCACATGCGAAAACTGATGAGCTCTGTCTCTCTGTGTTCTTCTTGAGCAGCAGCGTTTAATTTAGCTGCTGAGAGGGATGTGGAAATGCATATATTGCTGTCAGCACCAATATTGGTCTCGCTGGCTACTTAGTGATGTATCTGGCCATTAATCTGCAGTGTTCGTAGTATTAGACCTGCTTTTAGCAGGGTGGAGGGACTCTGGAGCTGCAGACAAACACTGGTTTCCTTTGGAGGAATCTATGCATTTGAGGGCCACTGGAGATTATCTCCTGGCAGCCTGCTACCATCGTGGCTTCAGTCAAAGCACACATATTAATATAATTTTTTAAAAAAATTCCTTATTTATGGTGAAAATCATATGGTAGAGGAGAAATTCCTCCTGCCGTTAAGCTCACATCTGTAAGTTGTTGTTTCATTCATGGAGACATTTGTTTTCCACCAGCTTCTGCTGGTTTTGTGGTTTCCCTGGTTTGTATTTGCTGAGGAACTCTGCGGATCTGGACTCACATTGGAAAAAGATGGGGAAGATGCTGAGGTTTATTTGATTTTTTAAAAAACTTGTTATGAAAGCCAAGCAGGCAGTGTCTCTGGAAGGTGAAATGGCCTTCACGTGCCACTAGATGGTGGCTGTCCCATCTGACACGGGTGGGACTGGAGGGGACAGGCGCTGCGCCCGCTCCTGCCGCCAGCCTGTGCAGCGCTGGTCACTCCAAAGGTGTGCGGTGTCAGACCTGTCCCCACAAAACCTGGATACACCAAAAACATCACGACAAAGAGCAGGGATGGAAGAGGATTGTTCATTTGTTTCTGTGTTCTGAAGTTCTCTGAGTTGTGCAGAATTGTCGCTCAAGGGACAAGGTCCAGCAGTGAACGTTATCCAGAGAGAAACTTTTCTGATTTAATGGGGAGAGTTGAATGAGGATATGGCTGAGGTGTTATCCCGATGGGCTGATATGGGATATTTGGCTGTTGGTGGAGCAAGGATCTCCCTGGGTCGGCGCAAGCAGCTGTGACTGGAACGGCTGTGCTGCCAGAGGGTTAAGATCGGAGATACGCCCCCGTTAATCTGTTAGCAGGGCACTCTGCACGCTCTGGGAAGTCAGACAGATGCTGAGAAATATGGTGTTATGATGTGCAAAAGGTGCATAGCAGAACCACCTGGCCTGGGCATTTTTGAGTTCAATTACAAACGACGTTTGTAGTAGTTTGCCTTTATATAGGTTGGAGCATTGTCTTTTCCCCTTGGAAGACTGGGCTGTGGTTAAGGGCTTGTGGCTGCCTGGGGCTGGCTGCTGCTTTCTGGTGGCGTGTGAAGTGTACCTTTCAACATGAATGCTGTGATCTGTACGATCAGCTCTGGTTCACAGGGATGCGGAATGAACTCCGCCGCTTCCCAGAGCGGTTGTGTTTCACCTCCTTGGTGAGTCTGGGAAACGTGTCACGATACTTAACCACAGCAGAGGAGCTGTCGGGATCGATTTGTAAGGCCAGAGAAATCAATGAGAGAGAAAATACTGAGAACATCAATGATGTGACTTGGAAAATCAGACTTGTTCCTGCAATAAATTGTTGTAAGCTGGGACCTGCCTCCGGCATCTGGCTGTCCAGAGAGCCGCTGAACCCCGAAGCAGCGCTTTCGGGGCTGTGGATGTACGGAGCCCTGAGCTAGTTCTGTAGAGGAAAATAAGGAAAAGACTCTTCTCCTCACAGAGACGAGGTGCTGACCCACTGCTTATCTGTTTTATTAGAAAGGTGGTCCAGCAGCACCAGCTGAGTATCACTGATTTTACTGGGGCACAAGTTGGTGTTGATGCTGGGGGGGGGAACAGGTCCGTCCTGCGCAGCGAAGCCTGGGCAGCCTCAGCCTGCTTGGTCTGCAGCTGAAGGCTGACTCCTGCTGCCCGGAACCTTCCTGATGGATTTCCTGGACAACATTTGGGCTTGCCTGTTGGAAGGTGTGTGTTGCCCCTCGCGCAGGGAGACGCATTGGTGGGCTGTGTGGGAGTGCTTGCTCACCGCTGCCAAAGCCGTTACTCTGGGCACTTCCAGTCCGTTCCCTTGGTTTTTCCATCTTCAATGCCTTCCTCGGTTCCCATGTGTAAAATGGAGACTCGTGAGTTATTTCTCACCTCAAAATATGTTGTGCTCTTGACAAGCATCTTCTGAATTTTCACATCTGCTGTAAGCTGTGCCTCCTCTAGAGAGACCCGCAGGGAATCGTGCTTGTCTTTGGGGAAGGGCTGATGCAGTGCTGCGAGCGAAGGCAGCCGCCGGACAGTGACAGGAAGGTAAAACACCAGACATCCTTTGTTCAGAAGCAGTGCCCGTTGCGTGCGCGGGGCGAGGCACGGATCGCAGTCTGGGTTCCTGAAATTAACGACTGCGTCAGACCGTGCGCGTCGGGGGGCAGAGGTGAGGCATCTCCTCATTTTGCCACCCGATGCCCAGTGTGCGCGCGTAGGAGCGTTCTCTGCAGCGCTGGTGTGAGAGGCCTGCGCACGGCAGGCGTAAGAGATGTTTGGTGCCAGGTGAAGTCCAGCGCCTGGGAGCTGGGATGCCTGAGGCTGAGAGCTGACTATGCAGAGTTGAGTCCTCTTGTGCCGGGACGTTCCGAGGGAGTAAGAAGGTGTGAAGTCAGTGCTCTAGGAGCACTCCAGCCTGCCTCCCCCTGACAGAAACCTCCCATAAACATGAGTTCATGTATAAAATGAATACCTTTCCCTCATGTTTATGCCCTTTTATGCTCATTTCTTGCGAACAGCCTGTGATCGATTTGCACCGGCTGCAAACGTTCACGGAAAACTGATTTCACATGTTTCTGGGCACGGGTTTTGAAATGCACACAGCGATGTGTTTGCAATGCCACCACGGTGCTGCTGTTCTGCTGGTGGCTGCTGGCCGCCAGCTCCGTGCAGCTGTTGCGTCGGCCGGGACAAAGCCCACGGCTGTCTGTGTGGCGTGCACAGCCGACGTGCAGGCTTCCCTCGGAGCAAAGCCGCACTGACACAAGGAGCCCTTCTGCCTGCCTGCGCTGGAGTTGTCCCGTACGGCTACGTCTGTGGCAGACCCCCTGCTGTAGGCCGAACCGCGCTGTTCGTGGTCACCACACTGACAATTCAGATCTTGTGCAGAACTGGCGCTCGTCCCGTGTCCTTCCTGTGCGCAGAGCTGCTGTACCGAGTCGGGTAGTTTTCCAGTGCCGAGTCCGTTGGGAGCATCTGGAGGAACTGGAGGTGCTGCCTGTACTCAGCGAACCCCTCTGCCTAGCTGCGAGGCTGCTTGTCCGCCGGTGGCTTCCCGTGATTCCAGCTGGAAGGATGGAGGGGCTCTTCCCAGCTCCCCAGGGAAGCCGTCCTGCGCTGCCTGACTCCACAGCATCCGTCATGCGACCCATTAACTCAAATGCATTTACCAGTTAAAGCCTGGACAGGAGATGTTCCTGGAGATCCAGACCTGGGAAGCAGCGTGAGCTGGGGGGGCTTCAGGCACGGGAGGCTGGACGGGTGCAGGGGGCAAGCCCAGGGCTCACAGAGCAACGTGCTTTTGGTGGCCGTGAGAGTGGGATTAACGCCTCTACAGGGGAAAACTGCGGGATGGAGGATATACAGCAGGATCGGCTCTACAGGGAAGGCAGTGCGTTGATTTCCTCAGAATAAAGAAGAGAATTATCAATGCTGGATTTCTATCCTCAACAGAAATGGATTCTCTTGTATTTTCAGCTTCACGCATGGGTCCAATCGAATACTCGTTGAGGCCAGGAGGAATATTTCTATTGACTTCAATAGACTTTAGATCAGGGCCATAATGAGGCATAACGTGATGTGACCAGAGTCAGCACTATGTAGGTCACCGACTTAGAAGAGAACGGCTTGCCGCTAACAGCAGATAATTCCCAGGCCCTTGCTGATGCTTTCCCATTGCTTTTTGCTAGAACTAAACCAAATATCTGTTCTCATATTCATTTCTGGATAAAATGTCAATATTCTGGGCTCAGACAGAAACCAGGCAAACGTATATACTAATATATGTATTCATGACATGCCATGCGGATGAGTCTGGATCTGAAGATAAGCACAGGCAGATGAAATTTGGATAAATAATGAACCTGAAAAAAATACTAATACATTCAAAAAAGTTGGAAAAATTGCACAAAGTTAAAAGCCAGTTGCCCTCTGTTTCAGAGAGAGTTGCGATGGGGAAATTCTCTAAACTGACCAAGAGAGGAGCACAAGCCCTTTTGAAAATCATCAAGTTTTACTTTTATCTGGGCAGGTTTTTGCCGTCTTGGAAAGACAAAAGTTTGTTTTTCACTGTATGGATCCGTGTTGGATGGTGTGTCCACAGGAACGCGGCTCCTCAGGGCATGGAGATGTGCGGTCCTCCTCACAACGTTGGGGCTTGGTCTTCAGGAGTAACAGGGAGAAGTCAAAAAGAGGTCAGATAAAGGAAAAGGCAGAAAAAGTCAGTTAAAGCTGGAAAGTGTGACTCATTTTTCTGTTTGTGTGAATAGTATGTTTTTTTCCTAAGGGACACTGCCTTTGGGTGGATAGTGACTGCTGAGGATCTTCTTAAAATGCCCTGAGACTTGCAATGAGAAGTACAGAGCTAATATTTGCTTGAACCTTCCCAAAACTGTATGTTGTCCGCTAACAGTGAAAATTACGGCTCTGACTCTTGGCTATATTTGCATGTCCAGAGTCAAATCTTTTCTTGATCTGCCACCTGCAGAAGTGATTTGAGGGTGTAAATGCAAGCTCTTACCGTAGCTGGTGGGACACGTTCTGTCAGTGGAGAGCGAGCTGAAAAGGAAAACAAAACACCACCACATGGCTCAACAAATGGACACCAATGCTACAACTGAAAGGAAAAAAAGACAAAGGAAAAGGAAAAGTGCGTTCAGCATCGATCTGCTAGCTCTGCAGACATCTCCTTGTGCGCAGGCCGGAGTCTGGTAGGCAGCCGGGCGGGAAGGCATGCCTCGGGTGGGCTCGGCACCCTGCGCCGCGGTGATCGTGCCCTCGGTTGCGCCGGGGTGGTGGGGGGATGTGGCAAATGGGGGTGCCAGGGCACGGGATGAGTTTGAGGATGGCTGCATTACCCCCATGCTGTCCCACGTCCTGCCCCTGCCGGCGGCCGATCCTTCGTCCCACGCTCGCGGAGGTCGACCAGGGTCGGCAGCCGGATGGGCTGTGCCGGTGCTGGTGCCGGGCGGGGCGGTTGGCGGGCGCTGCCTGCTCCCCCCTATTCTGCCGGCACGGTGAGCCTCTCTGCCTGCAGAAAGGGGTGGGCGAGGGTGCGCGTTGGCAGCGTGGAGAGGAGCAGCGAGCAAGGGCAGCTCCGTGGTTTTCGTAGCTGCGCTCTTCCAGCTGAAGCCTCATTGGATCCAGTCTGCGGCTTTATTGGTGGGAGGGGAAAAAAACCAGCTCTAAAATCCAGCCTAAGAGAGCACATCAGGAGAGGAAAAACCTTGCCATATTTACTCTCAGTAGACTATTAAACAACACCAGGCTATTAATTTGGCTTTTGAGTCTTCACTAAAGCCCATAAAAGCGCACAGTTGTCAAATGGAGTTCATTTTAATTTCCTTTCAATCACAGTAAATTATTCAGGTGATAAATCAGCTGGGGCAGCCTCCTGGCTGTAATAGAAACCCTAATTCCTGGCTAATTATCCAGCCCATTGCTGCCAGCAGATCAATACCCCTGCCGAATGGAAAGGGCGCAGGGTCCGGGCAGGCAGGGTGGCGGAGGGACGGCAGCTGGGAGCACGGTGGGTGCCCCTGACCCCCGCCCCGTGCAGGGGGGTGAGCTCTGCAGAGCTCCCTCCTTCCCCCGCCGCCCGTCAGGGAACGCGTCCCCTCCCCAGCTGCAATGTGGGCGAGGGCAGCCGCCACTCGGCTGCCCACCACCTGCGTTTGGGTGGGAGCGGGGTGCAGTGCCCCCGTGTGCGGGTGGAGGAGCTGGAGCCCACTGGGGGCTGGAGGTGATTTCAGCGCTCTCCCGCTCCGGGGTGACCCCGCTGCGCTCTTGCCGCTTGGTGGGACGCGGCGCCTGCCGTTCGCCGCAGTTGTTCTCCTGATTCCCTGAGCGTGGGGCTTTGCTGCTGCTCTGCAAGATGAGCGTGGGGGTGCTCGGGTGGGGTGGGAACGGGGCGCTTGCACCCCGGGGAGCACGTGAGTGCGGCGGAGATGCACTCGCTCCTGGGGCTGCCCTGTGGTTCACACAGGCGGGGCTGGGGACAGTGTCCTTTGAGAGACTCAGGGACTGCTCAGAAGGAGATCTCAGGCTGGTCATGTTTTTCGTTGTGGAGTAGTATCTTTAAAAAATGGCAAAATTTAAAGAGGTTAAGACAGGAATGGAGAGGACCAGTGCTTGGCCGTGACACTCCTGGGAAGGAGCAGCAGCTCGTTGGAGACAACAGTTGGATTTACCCCATCTGCCTGCGTGGGGTGGCTGTTCAAGAGCTGCTCTGTGCACAAAGCCCTTCGAGCCCTGAGACAATGCTGCCAACCATGGCCTGCGGTTCATGGGGAACCATCAGCTCCCAGCAGCATAACAGGATTGTACTGCAGAGGCATTGGGTGGAGCGTCTCCATCCATCAGGACCCCCGGATGCTCTGGCGAGCTCCGAGCTCTGAACTGCCCTTGGCTTCCGGAGGCTGAGCTTTCAGCACGTGAGAGGTTGTGCGGGATCCCTGTTCCTGCTCGCCATCCCCGTGAGTATTGCCAATTCGTATTACAGCGGGACGGGGAGGACCCAACAGGCAGCGTGGGGCTGAGAGCTTTGGGCACCGGCTGTCCAGGGCAGAGCGATGTCCCTGGAGGGCGTGCTGTCCGGATGAAGAAGACAAGTAATGGCTGGGGAGAAGAAGGCAGATCCACCCACAGTGCAGATCAAGAGAGAGCAGCCGTGCGCGGTGGTTTCTCCGTGTGCCACAGAGGCTGAAGCCTCCCTGGGATGGAGTCTCGTGTTGGAGCCCTCTGTCCTTCCATCGTGCTCTGGGGAAGGGGGAGCACCACCCTCTCTTTTAGCTCTGCTCTAGTTTGGGGTCAGGAAAGAGAAGAGAAACCTGCCCTGGTGTTTCTTCCTGCTGAAAATCAACTTTAATGAATAGAAAACCTTTTCTTTTAGGATAGCAGCAGACAGCACAGCTCCTTTGGCCAACACCTCCCGTTCGCATCCTTGCCTCTCTGCCCTGCCTCACAAGCAGGATTTTGTGCGTGAGCTTCTGAAAACTGCACAAAATTCCCTGTGTGTGCCACCTTGTTGTGCCATGTCGTGTTGGGTGGTGACAGTCAGACCGCATTGTACCACACCTGGTATTTTGTGTGACGGCGGGGCTGTGGTGGTGGGGAGTTTTCTGGGGAAGCACCGTGACAGGAGCCACATGTCCTGCGAACGTCTCCCTGCGTCAGCATCACCTTCGCAAAGAGCGCCCTGCAGCTTGCACGGGCTGTGGTGTCTGCGCCAGCAGCAACTGGAATTTAAACGCCTGGGAAAGAGGTGGGAATAAGCCCAGGTGGGATAACCCAAGGGATGCCAGCTCTCCCGTCCAGGCAGAGAGCCGGGGATGCCCCACGCCCCTACCTGAGCCCGATGCCCCCTTCCCGTGGGTCCCTCCTGTGGGAGCAGGTACTGACTGGCTTTCCCACTTCATCAGGAAGCAGCAGGCAGCCTGGGGTCAGGATTTCTCCTGCAAACTTTTACAGAAGGGGATAGGGAGCGTTTCCAGCCAGCGCCCAGCGTGCAGTGCCCCGGCAGTGCTGCCCCGCGATGAGAAGCTGCTGCCGCAGGACGGAGCTGGGGTTTCACTGCGCTGACCCTGCGGTGCCGGCAAAGCCTGGAGGTGTTGTGTAAGGAAACCCACGGGCTGTTTCTTGTCCTGGGTCTCTATCTCAACCAGGCTGCAGTGAGTGCCTGAAGAAACAGACCAAAAAGCAAACAAAAAAGAGCCGCGGGGCCATGCCTGCTTCTTCCCTCTCCTCCCAGCAACATGTGGCGGAATCAGCGCTGGGGAGAGCAGCAGCTCTGGGGGATTTCAGAGTGCCTGTGAAGGACCAGAGCTCTCCTGCTACCTGTTCCTCTGGGGGAAGCCCCAGTGGTGGCCTGGGTTCGTGCTGATGCTGCTTCCCTCCCAGTCTGTCGCGTCGGGCTTTCTGGGGCTCCCCTGCTCCGGTCTGGGGACCGTGCCTGGCTCCGGCGGGACAGGGCATGCCTCTGTTTCCTACCCAGAGGAGTCCCTGTCGCCTCCTCCCCTTGCCCTGGCAGGGAGGGGGAATCCGAAATACCATGGTAGACAATGCCTTCAGGAATTGCAGCGCATTCCTGGTTTTTAACACCCCATTTTTTCCTTCTGACTGCTGTCAGATGTCACCATATGTGAAAATATAAATTCCTGGGTGAAAGGAAAGGGAGGGTGATGTGCTTTAGTGCTGTTTCTGTTGGGTGACCCTGGCAGGCGGTGCTTTGCCGGTCGCCCCGTTTCATCTCAGCACTTCATAGCAGCTTTACACCCAGAGCTTGGTGATGACAATAAAGTCCTGCAGAGGCAGTGGGTGGTCTCCTCCAGGAGACTCTAGTCAGGCACTGGAATGCACTGCCCAGGGAGGTGGTGGAGTCACCGACCATGGGGGTGTTCAAGAAACGTTTGGATGTTGTGTTGAGGGATATGATTTAGCTGAGAAGTATTGGTGATGGTTGGACTGGATGATCTTTTAGGTCTTTTCCAATCTTGATAATTCTGACTCGCCACAGCTCCCTAAGTGTAGTACAGACGTGGGAAATTTAAGAAAAGCTTTCTCATCTCATTATCTTGCCAGAAGTGTCCACATTTCCTTGCACTTTGGGAGCTGGCTTTAAGTAATTGTGTCTCTTTGTTTATCATGTATTTTGCAATAAATAGCTAATTTTTTTTTTCAGTTTAGAGAAATAAACCAGGTCTATCACATCAACAGGTTTTAAGTAAAAACCCACGTCTTTGTCTTCAGTGGAGTCTTCCTTCCAAGGTTTGTGTCACCAGCAGCCGGCTGATGGAAAGTCTGTTGTGACAGAAAAAGTCGCAGACAGGAGCCAGTCAAAAAGTGGACTCTGCCTGAGAGCTGAGGGAGAGCAGTGATTTACTCTCCACCCGTCAGATTTTCAATATCACATCCAAGCATAATGTATGAGTAGGATGAGTACAATTGTAACTGCTCATGTAGTCGTTGTCCCTTTGAAAAAATAATAGAGGAGTCATCCCTGCACTCCACACCCTGTATGTGTGTGATGCTCCACTTGCGTGGGAAAGCAGATCTGGAGTTGTCCTGAAGCTGGTTCTCTCTGTGGAAAGAGGCAACACCGTGTAACGGCTCTAGTCGGCCAAGGTTATGTCACAGCAAAATTGACCGACCCGCTATGTCTGGGTTAGCCCTGGAAGAGAGGGAGAGAGAAATCTGAGAGTGAACACTCGTGTCTGTCGATTTATTCAATGCCTGACCTGCGCACGTTATATATGAGGGGAAGGGCTTGCACCAGCGTTTAGAGAATGGAAGAAGGCTTCTCAGACCCCAGTAAATGTCTGGATCCCGCAGGCTTTGAGTGGTTCCAAATACAATTTCAGCCCTTTGGTTTGGAGATCACTGCTGTTTTACACTCATTCTGTAGGCGTCCTCTAAGTCTGTCCATCACTTTGATGGACAAAGATGGCTTTCTCAAAGCACGCTCCCTGCACAGCTGGTGAATACCTGGAGGTCTGGATGGGCTGAAGCGTCCGAGGAGGAGCCGCACTCCACGGCAGTGCATGGTGGGCGTACGAGAGATGGGGGCGCAAGCTGATGTCGGGGAGGCTCTGCTGCGTCCAAGGCAGCGCTTCTTCCCCCGAGGGCAGTCAGGCAGGGCAGGGGTTGCCTTCCGAAGTCGTGCGATCTCCATCCGTGGAGGTTTTCCAGACCCAGCTGGGTAAAGCCCTGAGTGTCCCGGCCTGGCTGCGTAGCTGGCCCAGCTCTGGGGGCCTCTGGAGCTTCCTTCCCGCCTGGGTCACCCGACAGCCCCCAAAGTGCTGCTCATTCCACTGCTGAGATCTGACTCGGGGAAACTTGTGCGCTTGCAGTGGCAAATGTGACAAGCGTGTTTGGGGGGGAGAGCAGCACCTGGTTCTCGCAGGGTGCGGGGGGAGATGGAGAGCCATCTGCGATGAAGCATCCGGGAACCTGAGCATCTTGCTGCGTTTTCCAGAAAACGCCATGGTTTTGGGTTGCCATTCATTCGGGAAGAGACTGAATGAGCAAGCTACAGAAGTGGTTGCATGGTGACAAAAAGCCATTGTGGAGCTGAACCACTTCCAGAAAAAGGGACGAGTTTCAAAATTCCTCTCCACTTGTCTGAATAGTGGCTGCTTAAAGACCTGGTGGCAGCAGAATTTGCTGAAATGAAAAAATAATTAAATCTGAAAGGAAGGAAACATGCTAGGAGAGCAGCTTAACACGTGGGGGATGGTTTCAGCCCTGCTCCTCTCACCTTGAAAATGTAATTGGGTACGGGTGGGCTCGGAGAGGGGGCTTTCCTCTGCGGTTGTGCTGCAGAAGGGCCCTCCGGGATCAGAGCTGACCCGAGGCCGGAGGCCGGCCGGACAGGCCACGTTCACAGATGTGCCTGGAGGGCTGGGGCAGAATGCCGTGCTGGCGGCAGCGGGCGCATTTCCGAAACAGGAGCTGCGGAGTGGAGCCAGGCGGATGCTGTGTTTGGCCAGGAGAGTTTGACCAGTCATTGAGACCTGTCTAAATAATTAATCCGCATGATGAAGTAACAGGTGAAATTAAGGGAGACAAGAAATCGTCATCACATCACGTGCCCGATGAGCGGTTTTCAGGCATTGCCATGTTGTGAGGCTTTGCACCAGTGAGTTTCGGCTGAAGGCACAGACCCCACATCCACGTTGTTCTTTAGGCAAGCAGCTGCTTTGTGTTTCTTGTGGCTGTGGAGGAGAGTTTGAAAACAGGACCCCAAACACACTTCTGGCGTAAGAACCAGGGTGGCTGTCGGGGTGGGAGGGGTGCTGGGGTTGTGCCAGCAGTGGGTTCCCCTCTGGCTGTCTGACGCTGTTGTCTCGTTGTGATGTTTTACCGCGTGTGCAGCGCTGGGCGTCTCCCGCGCAGCTGAGGTTTTAGCGACAAAATGATGATTATTACGGTAGCAGCGTGTCTGGCTGAACCTGTCTTTCCAACAGAGAATGTTTTGATAAAAACTGAAATGTTTCACCAAAACCTGTCATCTTTGATGATTTTTCTGTGCAGGGGTCCCTTGCTGGAGCCTTTCACCGTAGCGAGGAGGTGCAGAGCCTCCAGCAGCGGCAGGCTGTGGGTGTCATCAGGCACAGTCTCTGTCTGATGTTCCTGGGTGTTTTTCCTGAAGCTGGAGAGCTGGTTTCCCTGTCTCACGGGCAGGAGGGGGTGGAGGGGGTGTTTCGGTGGCGAAGCGCGTCTCTGATGCTGTCCTGCCCTGCTCTCCAGCACCTTGTCCTGAAGTCATAGAATCATAGAATCTTTAAGGTTGGAAGAGACCTCCAAGATCATCAAGTCCAACCATCAGCCCAACACCACCATGCCCACTAAACCATGTCCTGGAGTGTCACCTCTACACGTTCTTTGAGCACCTCCAGGGATGGTGACTCCACCGCTGCCCTGGGCAGCCTGGTCCAGCGCCTGACCAGAAGTTGGAGTGGGCTGGGGGAGATACCGTTTTGGGGAGGAGACAGCTGCACAGCCGGCTGTGGTGCAACAGTTCGGAAGGGTGTGCAGTGCTGGCTCCGGGAGGAGGCTCCTGGAAAATTTGTTGTGTGATTCCCGTGTTCCTCAGTAAACGGAACTGGGCAGGTCTGTCGTGAGACCGGTGCAGAGGAGTGGGTGCAGGGCTGTGGCAGCACGCTTGGCTGGCCTGCAGCCCGGGCCGTGCGTACGCAGGCCCAGACACCACGCACACAAGCCACACCTCGCTTTTGTTTAATCTGCTAGCTCTGCCTAAGAAATAATAATAATTAAAAAAAGGAAACCAGTTCAGTGGCGGGCGCGGGCTGCTCTCTGCGCTGCTGCGTGGTGGGGTTTTGTTGTTCACCACGGGCAGCCGCGCTGGAGCGCGCGTGTGCGAGTGCACGCGTGTGATTTACTGGCCTGTGCAATGCCACATGTCTTTAAAATTACAGTGCCCATTTCCTGCTGAAATAATTTCTGCACAGAGAAGCTCCTATTACAGCAAGAGGAGCGTGGACGTCATGATTTATTATTATTTATGGTCCCAGGGCCTTGTTTATGCACGATGGGTTAGGTGCTCAGGATAGAAATGCCATTATGCAAATGACATTGAATGTCCTTACTGAGCCTAAATAATTTTTGTGTTGGACGATTAAACCTCATCTGTTATTGATATGGGCTGCAGTCGGGCTATTAAAGAGTCCCAACAGTACTTACTCCCAGTAATGGGAAAATTGAGAGGAAGAGGCTAAACAATTGCCTCAAGTGTGCCGTGATTGTCTGGTAGGAGTGGAACATAACGAACCCCCTGAATGGAAATCGTGTTTACTACTTAGGGATAAATAAAAAGGGAGAACGTGCAATAAATTACGCTTTGTGATGTGAATCGGCGCACCAGAGAATTTGCGTACTTTCCATTTATTTATCTGAATTTTATTTTTTTTTTTAAGGGGGGAGGGAGGGGGGTGGGATGTAGATGCCAGGAGCAGCCAGGAAGGATTCCCGCAGCACGTGCCCCTGGCCGGGCGGCTGGGGAGAGCCGTCCTCCTCGAAAGCCGCGCTGCCGCCGCGCCGTCCGCTTTGACACAGCTGTGCGGTCACATTTTGATCAGTGTTGATAGCTTATGAATTCCAAAATTGACAAAATTTACAGAAAAATGAGGATAATCCATCTTCCTTAGCAGCCTGTCAGGAGCTGGCTATACTTCATAATCTTCAATTACAGATGCTATTTTCAGACATTTACATGCAGATATTAGAACAAAATGAAAATGAGAAACAAAGAGCGAATGGAAATGCAGCTATTTATATGTATAAAGGAAAAACAACAGGTAAATTCTAGGCATTTAGATTGGGTTTGGGGGTCCCTTTGGAAAATCTGAGAACGGCTGCATCCGCTGTATGGATTGCGCTGTGGAAATGTAAAACGTAGCGTGTCGTTTCCCACAGGCAGATAATTCGAAGATTGGGTCAAACCCAGGTCAGTTATTCTGAAGTATGAGGGTAAATGTGTTCATGGCAGGGTGCACCAGCTAATTCCCACTGTCCTCACAGGAGTCTCTGGGGACGAGCACAATCCTAATTGGATTTGGGCTAAGACGAAGCACAGCAGTTAATTTTTTAAAAACATACATGTTTTCTGAACGGGAGATTCAGAAATATTCCATTTAAACAGAGGCAAAAGGTTGTACCAGGTTTCGACACTGCCGAAAACAAAGAGAAGCGGGAGTTGGGCCCCGATGAGCTGCGGCAGCGGCAGTGACTCCAAAGCGGAATTGGTTTTGGTGGCCGCGGTGGGTAGTGCGGGGAGTGGGATGCAAATTATGAAATGGCGGGGTGGCTGGGGGGCTTTGATAGATGGGTTTTGGGATGCCTTTCCTGTCTGGATGCGAGGCAGCTGAGGAGGAGGGCGTTAGGATGGATTTTCTATTCCCATAAAATTTCAGGCGGAGCAGCACCGGTGCCTGTGCAAGCTGTGAGTGGCGCTGGGTTTCTGAAAGCCTGGGGAGATTAATTAGAGCTGCTCTGGATTAAGCTCTCCGAACCATATCTAACGTTACAAATTTCTTCCCTTTGTCAGGCTGAGGTGGGGGTTTCCGTGGACAGCCTGCCTGGTGTGCGCCACTCCTGCCTTTATTCATTAATTTCAGAGTATTTCGACGTGGCGACTTGGAGACGTTGGGTGTGAGGTCTGGCTTGCTGCCGCAAGGGGCGAGCCGGGGGTTTGGTGGCCGTGAGCTGGGGACAGCATGGTGCCTGTCGGAGACCTGGGATGAGTGCCCTGCGCGGACGGGGAGGAGCGCTGGTTTTGGCAGCGAAGGCGTGTCTGCGTGCCGCGCGTCCGCGGGCGACTGTGCCGGCAGCAGCAGGGCACGAGGGGCGTCGCTTCACACCTGCCTGGCGGTTTGCGGGTGTGATCTGGAGAACGGAGCCGATGCAAAAAGCAACACGTGTGCGTCCCAGCGGGCGCCAGCTGGCTCCTTCCCGTGGCTGCCTGCCCTGTGCCGCAGATGCCTCTTTTCTCTCTTTGCTTTGTGTGGTCTCTCCAGAGGGGCGCGGGGTCCGTGCCCCGCAAACGGGACAGGACGGGGGGGATGCAATTGTCTCACGCTGGCCGGGTCGCAGTGCTGCTGCAGGGCTCCTCCCGGCCTGTGGGACCTCCCCAGAGCCAGGCTCTTGCAGGGAGCAGTCCTGTTCCCTGCTGTGCGTCCGTCTGTGCCACCTTGGCATAAAAGTCCAGGTAAACCTCAAAGAGAAAATTGCTGTACGTGCAGGGTGGGTTGACCGTCTGGTGGCATCTTCGCTAGGAACAGCACAGGGTGAAGGCGGTGATGGGCTGTCTCACCGCTTCACTGTCGTGCTGCAGCGGGCGGCAGACCTTCCTCCTGCCACACTGCGCAAATTGTTTGAAAACGGTACCAAAACACTTCTACACCCCTTTTCCCTCCATCTGCCCGTCACCTCCCCTGCCCCGGGGGGTGATACCGAGAAGCAAAGCTTTTGCAGTGGAGGTGGCTGTGAAACTCCTCCCAGCGCAGAAACCTCCCATTCACGCTCTGCAGCGAAGGCTGGTGAGGAAAGGAGCGTGCAGACCCTGCTGCCCGTCACAGGGGCTGTGCTGCTGCCCATGGGCGCACACAGACCACCCCTCTCCTGCCCACCCCAGCTGCTCCCCGTGCCTGCCGGGGGTCCAGCCCCAGCGCCCTGTCAGGCACCCAGGTCCTGTCTGCCCGAGCCTAGTGGGATGGAGCAGGGGGAGCACATGAGACCCCGTCTTGCCCCTCCTTTCGGTTTGTCCTTCTTGGTTTCTCCTTTTATTTACTCCTCGTTTCACGTGTCTGTGTTTTCTCTCCTCCATGCTATGGCAGTGGTGCTCCATGCTGATGAGACAGTGCGTGGTACAACCGCAGGCAGTCATTTTTCAGGTAATTTCTAGGGTACTGAACACCCGACTCTTGCTTTTTCACCTACCGAGCACCAGGTCGGGCTTCCCGCTGCGCGGGGAGGGGCCCCTGGCCATACTCGGGCGTCCCGGGTGGCTCCTCACCGGTGGCAGTGCTGACTCTCCGGTCAAATCTGAGACCCCTTCTGCTGCGCCCCCTGAGTGGCTGGAGCGGCTCCTGGGGAGGGTCGGCAGGAGGGTCTCCGTGGGGCGAGGGGCTGTGCAACGAGCGCTGCCTCCCTCCCGGGGTTTCCTCTCCTCTCCTCTCTGGAGGGGCGTCTGGAAGGACGAGCTCTGCCGGGGGGGAGCGGGAAGAGGAGACGCCGCTGTGCCCCTCGTGAGTGAGTGCATGCCCAGCACGCAAACCAGCAGCACCAGTAAGGCTTGCTGCTTCTTCGGGGGGAGCTGCCATCCCCCGGCCCCTATGTGGGGGTGAGGAGGGCTGCAAGCAGTGCCCACCACTCAGTTTGTGGGGGGGAGGCCCCTCTGCTCTGCAACCCAGGCTCCCCACTCCTTTGAGGCCAGAAGATGCCTTCTGCTGACCCTCGCCTCCCTGTAGCACCTCAGCGTTGGCAGTGGTGCGCTTCCTTCTCTGCTCACAGCCTGCTGCGCCAGCCCGGTGCCGACCCTCGCCACGTCCCCGCTGCTTTGCAGTGGGAGCTGTGACCGCAGAGGTGGGTGCGACACAGGGGTTCACTCCTCCGCCGGCACCATGTGAGGAGATGGGGGGCCAGCAGCTGTGGGGGCTGCCCCTCTGCCTGGGCTCGCTCTGCCGGGGTGCTGGGGGCAGCGGCTGTGGTCGGCGTGTGGTCACTGTGGCTGCTGGTGGCCAACCGCTGGCGACTCCAAGGAGGGATGTAGCACAGTTCTGCCATGGGAACAAGGAAGGAGGTGGAAAATCCCAGAAAATCCCATTATTCTTACCTCTGGGAAAAGTTGCTGGGGCATCGCAAAAGAGGTGCAGCTCCTGTCTGCAGCAAGCTACTGGGACCGAAGGCAAGGAGGGGCCCTAAATCTCCGTTTCTCATGCCTCCATGATCTGGAGCCCCGGCTGTGGACTCTCCCTCCACACCGAGCTGGGCAGCCGCAGCGCTTCCCGTCCCTCCGGTCCGTGGAAGCGATCCCGCGGTTTGAGGTCATGCTGCTGCGGGCAGGTGAGACGGGGCAGCGCTGCCCGCGGGAGGGCCGTGCCATGTGCTGTGGGGAGATACAAAGAGGTTTTCTAGGAAGGGTAACGGTTTTCCTAGAGCAGCAGGGGTGAAATAAGGCATCCTTCCCCGGGAGTGGGGTGTGCCCTTCACCAGATGTCAGAAGTGCCAAATGGCAGTGCACGAGGACGGCTTTTTCCTCTGCTGCCAGCCTGTCCCACACTGCTTGTGCATCACCAGCTGCCTGGGACGACTCCGCAGCCCTGCGGTTGTTCCTCCGGTGTCTTGTTGGATCAGGGCTTTGGGGAGATAAAAATTCTGGTGGTGCCCCCATGCGTGCACGTATCCAGCACGGGGTAGGATGTAGGACATTTGGAGTGGTGTGGGAAGGCTGAAGTACGTGCCTTGGTGGGATGTGGAATGAGAAGAAGTGGCTTTGGTTGTGCTTGTAGAGTGAGGAGGGGCTGGGCGCGTCGCTGCCGTCCTCTGCCGGGGAGGGATGCTCCAGGGGCTGTCCTTGGTGCAGAAGCAGAGCTGAAGCAGAGGTGCGGGCGTGTGTGTCTCTGAGGCTGTGGAGGCAGAAGAAAGGGGCTGAGTGCGTGAGGACCTGGGAAACATGATGGCATGGTGGATGTTGGAGGAGGAGAGAGCTGGAAGGGCTGGGCAATAGCACAGGTTTGATGCAGAGGCTGGGGAGCAGCATGGGAGACGGGTCCTTGCTGAGAAGCCTTTGGCCTGGAGGGCCCTGTGGTGCCAATCTGTGGGCAGGGTGAGGGGACGGGGCGGCCGGCAGCTGGTCACTGGCAAAAGGTATTGGACACGCTCATCTGCAAGAGGTTTGTATGGGGGATACTTCAAGGTGCTGGGGTGTCCTCGTGCCTCACACTGACGGCATCCTCAGAGGAAACACGCATCTTTCAACAGAGACCTGCTGATACGGGCTTATCCATCCAAATTGACCTTGGTTTGAGTGAGAACCGAGCAAGAGAGACACAAACGGGGGGATTTAGCCCGAAGTGCTGAGCTCGTGGCAAGTATGGGATTGTGAGCTGCGTTCTCGGACACTCCCAAATCTGCAGAGGCGGGAGAAGGACGTGTTCATTCAGAACGACTTTTTTTTTTCCTAAAAAAAAAGAAAGGTTAACTTTTTAAATTTGATGGCTTAAAAAGATGGCGGGGTCCTGGGTTCCCGTAGGTTGCTTGAGCGCTGGACAGCTCCTCCATCGACTTCGTTTGCAGAAATACAGCAGGGATCAGCCGCGGAATTGTTGCTGTTCAGTTTGTCTGTTCCTGTTGCTGTTCTCCACTTGAAGTCATCATCCTCTGGTTGTTATGGGCATGGTTACCATCTCACAAATAAGAGATTAAAACTTGAAATGCAAATAGCAGCAGGGAAGGGAGAACTTTCAAGGGAAACTTCAGTTTTGTGTGAGTGATCGTGAGAATAAGAAATGATGGAAAAAGGCAAATGGAGATAAGCTTTCTGCCGCGTACATGGAAGTCTTCCTGTACATATGTGCTGGCCTCAGCTGCTGCAGATTGCCATAGCTGCGCGGAGTTTTACGGGGTTATAGGAGAGAAACAGTCTGATTTCTGAGGACCTGTACTTACTTACTGTGGCTTTGACCAATGAGATTAAAAAATTCCCATGAGATGAGAGAGCATCCTTGCGACAGTCAGGTGATTTGTTTTTAAATAATTTTGATTTAGAAACAGTGGGCTACAAATCCATCCATTAAGCAAACTCTTTTATTTGCGTGCGCTTTATTTCTTGTGGGATGACGAGGAGATGCAGCTTCCCAAGAGAGAAGGAGAAACGGGACACCCCGTTCCCACTTGCTTGTTAGTGCGTGTCTCTTCCAGTGCCACCAGTGAAATAAGGAGAGTTCAGGTTAACTGACACTGATGATTTTCTCTAGCAAGCAAGTAACTTGCACTCAGCAGTTACAGCCTCTGTTACTCTACAAGAATTTCCTCTTTAAAGAAAACTTTGTTACACATTGATGAGTTTGTCTTTGTTTTATAAAGAAAGTCTGTCTTGGTGTTCTCCAAGAACATGGCTGACATGCACAGACGTGTTTATTGAGGACTTAGGTTGCTTAACAGCCCCTTGTAAATCAGTATTGCCTTTAAAATGGACTGAATAAAGAGTTTTTGAGTTCTGAATTGCATCTACCTTTTGTCATACTGGCAAAAAATCTTGAATAGTAGATTTATTACCGCTAAAATGCCTTTTGTTTCTTTTTGCAGGCAACTGAGTACTCAGCCATGGCATCGTTAGCTGGTGGGTTAGACGACATGAAGGCCAACATAACCAGTCCTACTTCTGCAGATTTGGGAGCGAGCGTTCCCGGGCCTCAGTCGTATCCTATCGTCACAGGTAGGCAATCTTCCAGCGCCGATAAGTGGTGTGAAGTGTGTGCGTGTGCACATTGCAGAGGGATGCCTGTTGTGGGGGAATTGTGTCAGATGTGGAGTCATTTGTCAAAAAGTCTCTTTTTAACTGCGATTTCATAGCAGCTCTGTGGCAAGTGTCAGGTGCATGGCTTGCGTCGATCAGTACTGCTCACTTGGAGCCAACAGATGAAGCATCCACCCCTGTTCTCCAGGAAGGGATGTGCCCCTCCACTGCAAACGCGCGTCCTGAGTGCCAAGACGTAATGGAAAGCAGAACGCTGGCCTCTGCTTCTGGGCTTTGTTGCTTGTTTTCCATAAAGGCGCCTGGCATGTTTGACTGGATGGGGCTTTTACAACAGTCCAAACCAGCTGGAATTTTGGATGCTTTTGATTCCTGCAAATGCTTGTGTTTTATTTCTGGAATTGCAGTTGCGCACTAGGGTTGAGCATGTAACTGAAAAGCAGAGGTTGGTTGTTCAAGGAATGCAGCATCATCTGCGTTTATGTGGCAGGCATAGGGCGGGGTTAAGGAATGGGTGGAATTTGTTAAATGCTTTGGTTGTCTAGTTGTCTGGGACTGACCACATCGCTTGGAAGGACATTGCCCAAATGGTTATAAAATTATGAAATTGTGTCCCAAAGCAATTGTGGAAGTCAGAAAAAAGGGATTTTAAAATTTAAGGCTCTATGTTTCCTATACGTGTTACCTCTGCGCATTGCTGCTGTCGCTGTGTCTAACCCGTATTTCGTCATTGGATTTTCTCTGTTTCGCCAAAGATTGAGTTTACTTGTTTGTTTTGTTGCTAAAAAGGAAGGTGATACTGTTTTTAGTATAGTAATATCGTATCTTGAAAGCACTACAATCTCAATGTGATGTCAGTCTTTGGCTCTTCTTGTCAAAAGTTTAGGAGTATTCAGATGAAATTAGAGGTACGTGAACTGTAAGGAAGTCCACGTTTACTTCAACGTGGAGAGACTTCTTGAGAGAAGAAACATGGACTGTCACGTTTGGGGTACAGCCTGTGAAGGTTATAAAGAAATGTCTCCTACAGCAGATTACTCTGGAATTGTTTGCTACAGAGCTCCCTGCATCTTTCTTTGAAGCCTGAAGCGCTGCTCATTGCAAAAGACCCAGGCTGCCTTGGCACCTCTGATGTCCGGTTGCCCTTCCTTTGTCTTCTGGGTGTTTATCTGACATGTGTGATGCTGTTAGAGGCACTTGTGCTCTCGCACTCGAACTGCACAAGCTGGTGCTGTGGACATCACTAGCTGGGGCTGGGGCTCTCCCACCTGGGAGCATCCACGGCTTATGGTGCGGGATGTGAACTGAAGAGAGCTGTGGCTTCACGAGGAAGCACATTAGCAAGAAATTACTGAGCTGGGTTATCAAGGAGTGAAAGTTAGATGATAGAGAAGCCGAGTGCTTCCTTGCTCCTGTCTTCTAAGGAACTGCCTATCCGAGGTCCACACCTGGCCTCATGAGGTTCAGCCAAGAGCTGTTGTTTTTCTTCAATGCTTCAGCAGCACTTGTTCTCTTATTCTTCTCATGCTTCTTCTGTTACCTCTTCCTTCGAGTTTGGTGAGCTGACTGATCACATTTCTTAGAGCAAAACTGACTACAGAAGTGATGCAGCGGCGCTCGATACGAATTTTGTGTAGGTTCTCCCTGTGACGTAACCTACACTTGGGCAGAAGTTGCAAATGTTAAATTCACTAGTTCTCATCAAAAACGCGGAGCAGGCTTTACGAGCAACAAGTCTAGAAAAAACCTGCCGTTGGTCTTAAATATGACAGGGTGAGAGCTATAACAGAACACGTTTTTTAGGGCAATAGATATTTTTATCTTTAATTTTATATTGCTGTAGGGTTTTCTAACACCTACATTCATAAAACTTAGATTTACACGAGCATATCAAAACCCTTTTAAAACCTGTGCCTTTTGATATATTTTTGGAGGAGATGGTCTAACCATTATCTTCCTTTTTCATTTCATAACACCCATAGCAGCTGTTTTGTGTGGCTTGTGCTCTGGGAGAACCCCGAAGCCCCTGGCACGGTCTGGGCCCTGTAGCACATGCCGTACGTCCCAGTCGTGTTCTCTGCCCCGAGGCTTTCCTGATGCGCTGAGGGTACCTGAGACTGCTGGGGGCAGGGAGGTTGAAGCAGCGAGCCATACTTCATGATGTGCTGGGCATGTAAGTTATGGTGCACCTGGTGATGCATTTCTCGCCATAGCTCTGGACAGACTTATCCATTTTCTGCCCAGAATTAACTCACTTTTTCAGTCACGCCTCTTTTCCCACCCTGTTTCCTTGGTAAGACAGGGAGTTCAGAAGAAAAGACACCTTAGGTGACCCTTTCTCATTTGTAACCAAAAACTGTGTGTTGCCACTGGCCTTTCGTCTGTGGTAGATATTGCTGAAAATCAGGAGGAGCTGGGCAGTGACAGACAACGGTTGTTATGAGGGCGAGGTCCAGCAAACATTTGCTAACACATTACATGCTCTGCCTTGTGGGGACTTTTTTGTTCTCCGAGGTCCAACCAAAGCTATGGTACAATTCAGTGGTTTAGCATTCCTAAGGATCAGCTTTGGCGGTCAGGAACCTACTCGCAAGAGAAGTCCTGCCGGGGACAGGTCCTACACCTTGGCCCCTTGTCCAGCAGGCAAGAGCTCAATCCGTGATGGCATTTGTCCAACAAATCGTTGGAGGAGGAATGGCCAACCTGAACTCCAGTCTTTTCTTGAGATTCACGAAGTTGGGTTGCTTTTAATTTCTTCACCCTTTTTTGAGTGTTTCCACTCTTCCTCGCTGCAGACAGTCTGTCCTGTGATGTGTCCAAGCAAACTGAGAGCAGTCTGAAAGCCTTGCGGGACAACTTGTTTTGGTCATGCTAGCTAGTATGTTTTCAGCTGTAAAACTGAGGGGCAGCTGGGTGAAGCTCCACCAAATGTCCAAAGTCTGCATCCAGTGGTGCTAATGGCTTGAGAAGTTGTCCTCACTTCTCAGCTGACATTCCAGGTTATAAACACTTCTGTAACACCATCGCTGCCGTGAGAGCAGGAGCTGCTTGAAACACTGGCAAGGGAGTTGTAGTATGCAGAAGAGTCTCTTGGTGGGAAACGTTGTTTGTACCAGGAACTCTTCTGATGAGTGTGAAGTGGAGCTGTAAGCGTGTGATTGCATGATGCTTCAGCAGAGAGTGGGACTATCGGTGGACTTAGGGCTGAGAAGGTAGAATTTCTGGAGTAGAGAACTTGAAATATGACATACAGGGGTTTGAGCTAAGAGCAGTAACGTCCCTTTGATAGCTGGTATCTGCAGTTCAAGCTTAATCAGTTTTTGTGAGAAAGTCTGGAGACTTTCTGGGCTGCCGTTTGTGAAGTGACCTCAATGTAGTTCATTTTGTCAGTCTTAAGTCTGTAAGACAGATGATTGTAAAATAATTTAATGCAAATAAAGGTGAGAGTGGAGGTCCTAAGTGAACTATGGTGATAGTCTTTCATTGCTGTTGTTGCTGGGCTGTGGTGTGGGCAGCAACGCCGTATTGAAGGCTGAGATGCAAAAGATCCTCTGTGATCTGCTGGTAGGAAATGTGAGATTTCTGTTTCTTGGCAAGCCGGTAGGTCAGAACGTTTGGGATACTTTTTGAAGTTGAAAGGATTGCGTAAACATTGGCATTCGTGCCAGCACGTGCTGCTAGGATATGTCTAAGGAAAAATTTAGTGGCAGTTCTCAGTACCACTTCGTGCACCAGCTCCATTGTGTTACGGACCACCAGCCAAACCGCTGATGACAGAACCACTTGATTGCTCTCCATCATTTTTAAGCCACATTAAATATTAAGTTCAAAAAACCCCTTCCCTTACTGCTGGCTGCCGCGGTCCACAACTGCTCTCTCCGTTTACAATCAGTGACATGTGCCCAGCTCGTTACTGCTGTCGTCAGCAGTTTCCAAGCAGCCTGTGATTGTTACTAATTACCTGCAGATGCATTTTCCCTGCTCCGGCTTGCTGATGTCGGCATGGTTGGTATTACTTTGAGAGGACAAGGTCGTGCTGAATTGACACCTTCGCGTGATGCTCCGATCCTTTGCGGAGGGCAGGTTGACGAACCGGCCGTGCCTGGCTGCAGTCAGTCTGCGTTGGCAGAGCCAGGAGCGACCGTCGGCCCGCCTCGCCCAGAAGCCAGAGAAGCACCGGTCACGGTAGCGGGATCTGACGTGAACGCTGTATCACTCCGTGAAGAGAAGCAGTGCAGAGCAAAGCGCTGGCAGGGCGCTTTGGTTTTGTTCCTCTGGCAGATGTTGGAGTGGAGGAGCCTGATCATCTCCCATGCCGGGACATCTCCATCACCCTTTGCGTGCTGCTCTTCCTGGTCGCTGCCAGGGCACTCTCAGATGCGCTGGCTTCCAGCGTGTCCTGGTGCAGCGTGTCCTGTGCTGGAGAGCAGGCTGCAGTGCGTTTCACAGCCTACACACCCGTCCAGGGCGAGACTGAGACTCCGCCAAGTACAGACTGGCTGTTCCTTATCCTCTGCGCTCAACCTCGTAAGCACACGCTGGAAGCAGTGTCCCCTTGTGTGCTCCTTCCTGGGGTCAGCCTTGGAACAATGGTCCTGTAGAGCCAAAAGCATGAGCTTTCCTGCGCATCCTGTATACACATCAAAAAGGCCAGAAGAAACAGAACAAAACCAGGACCAGAGTCAACTCATCATCTGGAGGGAAGGGGAAGAAGAGGCATCCTCAATGGCTGTCATATGAGTCATCTGCTCTGGCTTGCACTGGTGGACTCAGGCGCTGAACGTAACTGACGCCAGATTTCAGACTGAACTGAACATAGACTCATGGAATATTTAAGGCTGGAGAAGACCTCCAGGATCATCAAGTCCAACCGTCAGCCCAACGCCACCATGTCCGCTAAACCATGTCCTGAAGCGAGGAGTGAGCAGGGCAAATTCTTCTGGCTGAACAGACTCCTCCACTCCTGGAAAGGTCAGCCTGACTGTTTCCTTGGTGTGGATGCACCAAGGCAGCTGGGTGCAGGCAGTGTGGGTACCAGGCAGTTGTTTCTTCACAGGTGGCACAGGTCTGTGGCTGATGCAGGTGACAGGCATACGCTTCACTGTCCATACTCCTGCATATTTTGTCAAATTTTTGTAGTTAGGGAATGAAAACACTAAAATGGGATCGATGCATGTCAAAAGACAAGCCATTTATTGCTACTGTTCTGCTGTAACGTGCAGTCCTCAACTGGCCTCTCTCAGCGTGTTTTTCCTTAGGAGTGCTCAGTTTCATAGAAGTCCATTACCTGGCCCTTCAGTCTGCTCTGTTCATCCCATCGTGCTGTGATGGGAGTCCGTGAGCCACAGTTTTGCCAGGTTTTATTGAATGGCAGACACCGTTGGTCACTTTTGAAGCTCGACATGAGATGGTGACAAGGCAGTTGGACTGGAAACCTCACCAAACCCGGATCGTCCCTGAGCAGCTCAGTGTCTGCAGCCAGCTGGGTTCTGATGCCTTCAACAGCAAGGAGGAAAAGAGTCGCTCTTCTAAAATCCCGGGATTAAACACTGATGATATTTAGCATTTAGCTCAATGCAACCTCTTAGTATTTTAACAAGAAAGCAAGTGTTGTGTAGGATGCAGATCACCTCTGGAAGGACAGCAGCAGATCCTTCTCAGTTGGTGGATGGAGGATTGGTCTTAACAGCCCTAGACACCAGCCTTTGGGTGGGAGAAGTCTGGAGATGCCATCCCCTCTCCAGAAACCAGAGCATAGGCATTCAGTTTGCACTAGACATCTCCTTTTTGCCTAACCCAAGTTAGGGAGGTTTGTAACTCTGTCATGGGATTGTGACGATCAAAGGGTGCTTTCAGCTGTGGTCTCCAGCTGACCCAGGATAGGAGGGTCAGGCACTTTTTGAGCTGATGCTAGGGAGGGTCCTATGCAAGCGGCAGGACCGGAGTGCACCTAACGGAGAGCAAAGGTGGGAGCAGCCAGCAGATGCAGCACTTTGCGCAGAAGGATGCAGAGAAGGGGGCCAGAAACTCCGTACGCGTGCTTAGAAGTGGTGGTGATGGTGTGCCCTGCTAGGGCTGGAGTGTTCGTGAGGTTTGCAGAGGGAGCCGTACCCATGTGCATGAGTGCTTGGCGGGGAGCGAGCGAAGCAAGTGGAGTCACACTCTTCTCGGTGGTCCCCAGTGACCGAGCAGGAGGCTGTGGGCACAGACTGAAACACGAGAAACTCCTCGTACGCATGAGAAGAAACCTTTCTACCGTGGTGGTGGTCGAGCACTGGCATGGGTTGCTCAGAGGGGCTGCGGAGTGTCTGTTCTGGGAGGTGTTCAACGCCTGATTTGACGTGGTGCCGGGCAGCCAGCTTCAGGTGGCCTTGCTCTGAGTGAGCGCTGGGCTGGATGAGCTCCAGAGCGGCTCCCGAACCCCGGCGGTTCTGTGTTTCCGTGGTAGGCGCAGTGCGTCCCTGTGGCTGGGTAGGAGCAGTGCCGTTGTCGCTTTGGTGGGGTTGTGCCCAGGGTGGCTCTAGGACAGTCTGCAGCCTGTGGAGCTGGGACCACTGGTACCTTCTGGGGGTCTGCCTGTGCCGGGATATGCCTGAAAGTGGAGAAGGTGGGTGAGGAAGCCTTCTCATCCCTTTATTTTTCTCTGTGTGTACATGTGTTTAAAGGAACAGTCTTTAGATACCACAAAATGTGGAAGAAAAGATGGATATGTTGCTTTCCCTTGTTTCGTTTTTGGGTTGCTTTTTTTTTTTTTGTTTCCTTTTTTTCTATCCTTCTTCATCCCTGGCTCTCTACCCAGTCAGCAAAGGTACCAGTTCTCAAAAGCTTTCCCTGGGATTCTTGACCTGATGGAAGCTCTCCAATGAGCACTGTCCAGGCTGTGTTCCTTGGGGGATGGCTGGGAGAATGTCAGGAGAAGAGGGGACATCGGGATTGTCTAAGCAGCTTGGAATCTGGCCTCTTTCTTTCTATGTCTTTGGAAATCAGGTATCCTAGGGTAATCAATAGTTTAGTCTTAGTAAGAAGCTGCAGGAGTGGTGTGTGGTGAGGTGTCTATGTCTATTTAATCAATGTCGATAGGTAAGGTGGGAAATGGTTGTGGGCTGAGCCCTTTGGTGAAGGTCTAGGTGGACCCCGAAGGAAACGCCGCCCTTCTCTGCCATGTCTCGACTGGATTCTGAGTGCTCATCCCACATCAGAACCAAGTCGCTGCCTCTTTCCAAGTTTTTCCTTCTCTTTACTGTTGCCAAGCTGAAGGCAGAGGTTTGACGGGTAAACTGTGCTCTTCGTCCTTCAGCACCGGTGTGCGTCTGGAACCAGTGCTGAAGAGCCAAGAAAGAGCTCCTTCTCCTTTGGCCTAAGCCTTATTTGATCTGCCTTTTGTGGACCATTTTTGGTGATGATCTGGGACAACTAAGCACTTTTTGTCTACAATAGGAACAACAATGTGAAGTTAGAGGCGAAAATGAAGCTCCCAGTACATGCCTTTGAGGAATACGTAGTGAAGCAGGACTTTTCACTCTTTCTTGCACAGCTGGTGTTCACAGTGAAGACAACGGTTATTTTAGAGATGCAGAAATGTGGTGCAGAGTCAAGATTTCATTAGTATGAAGTCCAAAAGTGCCTTAGTAATGCTGAGAAATGTATTGTGACATCTGCTGTTGGTGATTCCTGGGGGGAAAAATAGGACATTTATTTTAATTTGTATATTGCTGTAAGTTAAAAAAGATCAACCCCCAAAATCTTCTGTCTAGTTGATTCTGCAGTTGCAGTTTGTTTCTTGTTGTGACGTTAGGTCTAAACCCAGGTCTTGCTGGCCATGATGGAAGAACCTGGTTTCATTAGGAAACACTGTTTGTCCCTAAAATGCGTTTGCCACTTTCATGTTAAGAGTAACGTAGCAGTGGGCTCTCTTCATGGATTTCTCACCATGTAGGTGGTCAGTGGCTGGTCATCCCTGTAGCAAGATCTCCAGGTGGGGAGGAGAAAGCACCTGCAGAAGGTGATTTATCCCGTGAATTTTGGGATATAAAGTTGGGGATCCTCATCAGAGGGTGCCTGTTTCTTTCCAATGGCTACTGGGGGAACGAGGAGGACTGAGCTTAACCAAGACCTGTGTGGGTGGGATGGACCTGCCTCGCAGAGAGGAAGGTCCTGGAGGGAATTGTTATCCAGCTGGTGTTTGCTGAAGTATTGGTAGGTGACAGTTCTACAGCTGGGTTTTCGCTAGCTGAATGAAGAGATTTTTCAATTGCTTTGATTTCAAATTTAAAAATATTTGCTGTTGTTTTAATGAAAAGTAGTTTCAAAGTTAAGAAGCTATACGTCCCATTACAGCTCTCTGAAATAAGTGTCATGTAACATTTTCACAGTTCTTTCTTCCTTTTTTTTTTCTTTTTTTTTTTTTTCCCCTAAAATTGACACAGTTTTGAAGAAAGTAAAGAAAAGGTTTGATTTCATTGAAATTCTTTTTTATTTTCTGGAAAAATGCTTTGTTGAAGTTTTCATTGGCTAATTGTAATGGCAATAATAAAAACTCTTGTGAGGCTGTTATGTTTTGGTGATAGAACCTGGAAACATGGAAACGTTGATTGGTGTTTAAACATTATCATCAAATTGTACTTTAATTTCTGTGGGAAGGTTTTGAAGTGCGAATCGGTGTTGGTAGACGACTGGTTTCTAGTGCAGCATGATGCTGGATTTACTGCTTAGTCTCTACATTTCATAGATAAAAGCGCAGATGCGTTTTCCAATAATCTGTTCGTCACTCCCGATAGAGCCTGTCACGTTGAAGACTTGAAAACAGGCCACATAAACTCCCGCGGAAAGGCAGCCAATATGGAAAACAAAAGTGTCGTTTTTAATGGCGGGGCAGAGTCTAACTGAAACACTGTTGAATTTTTCCATTTTTATGAATTCTTATCTTGCTATTAAGAAAGAACAAGCGCATTTGGGAAAGCGAACGAGGCTGCTTGTACCCCAGTAAGACCCAAGCTATTAACTGGCTCTTTTGATGATGTACAGCCTGCCTCTGCTGGGAGCTGGCTGTGGATTTAAGTGTTGAATTTAACTGTGGTAAACATGTTTTGGTGCGAAGCATGTATAATAACAATTTGCATTTACATAGCATCTTTTACTTAAGGATTTTACAATCTCTAATTAATTAAATCTGTTTCCCCCTGCCCCCAATACCGCTGTGGTACAGATAATAAATACAATTTTAAATGGAGCAGCCACGGCAGGAGGATTAAGACAAGAGGGTTCTGGTGCCCTCACGCTGGTGCTGATTGCGGCGGGGCTGGGGCTTGTTCTGTGAACACACTCAGCATCCTCATCTGGTGCTCACTCTGGCTCAAAACACCCAGAAAAAAAACAGGGATCAAATCGACTCCACACAGGTGGGTGGAAAACACCCTGCACGCTCCACCCACAGCGTCCACTGGCATTTGGGTCGTGGGGACGCTCGCCCACGGCTGCGCCGCCGCGGCGGCAGCACGGAGCTGGCAGGGCGGCCCGCTGGCTCGCTGTTCAGGGTGTCCAGGGCCAGTCCCCTCCACAGACGGCACTTTGTACTGCCAGCGGGGTGTTGTACATCTGTCAGAGATCTCCAGATTGGAAATTAAAAAACACAGAAAGGAAAACACTCTGCTTAGTGTAAATGCTTCCTAAATTGCTTTTTTTGGCCTGCAACAACAGAAAAACATCTGAGAATGCCTGTGCAAGCCACACAAATGGTATTTGCAGGTGGGCAGAGGGATGTGTTGTTGTGCACATGTGCGGCACAAAAATAGAAGTCTAGCGCTGGTCCGAGTCAGGCTGCAGATACCGTCCCTGGGACAAGGCGATTGTTTTGGTGGCGGTGGTTGAAGACACCTCCAAACCTGCTGCGCCACCGATGGTGGGTGGCCTTAGTTGGCCAAAAACTTCTCATCTGATTCTGGACCAGCTGGGAGATGCTGTGTATTACACAGGGGCAGTGAGCTGTCAGACCGGCAGTTTGGGAAGTGGCAGAGGGAACGGTGAAACAGGGACAGTTTGAGGGCCTTGTGCATGGCTCGGGGCTGGAGAGCGCTCACGAGGGCGCATGCTGTCTGCCATCAACTCGCACCGTCACAGCGTCACTACAGATGGGAACGTGCCTTTTTTTATAATCGAGGAGAATTTCGGAGGACTGGCAAAAGGAAAGCTGCGAAGTGCACAGTGTTCCAGACCGAATGAGCACGGAGCCTGCTGGGCGACGCTGCCGCCGGGTGCCGGGTGCTTCCCGCACAGCTGGGCGCCGAGGGGCCTGTGGAGTGCGGGGGGACGGGCTCCCCAGCTTCAGGCCGTGGTCTCTGGAAGGCCCGCAGAGACGGCTTCGGCGTAGAGCTGGGACCGAATGTGAGCTGGGGCTGCTGGAGCTCCGACTGCTCCGTGCCACCAACGGCTCCGTGCTGTTCCCGGTTGGAAACTGGGAAAAGTGCCCGTTGCTGACCTGGGGGGGGGAGAAGGACGGAGGATCCGGGTGTTTCAGTGGTGTTGTGGCACACTTTGGGAGAAAGGGAACATCTCTGGTCACAGAGTAGGAAGGAAAGCTCTTGCTTGTTTTCCCCACTCTGGAAGAGCTCTCCCTGCAGTTCTGGCCCCGGAAAACGCTGCGTTATCTATGAACGGAGATTTTATAAATGCTTCTGGGGCTTTTTTGTAATGGACCATTCTTTCTTTATGACTTTGTATTACGTCAGTCCAAAAATGTGTGAATTTCAGGTTTTGATGCCATTTCTCGTAAAAACGTTGAACTGTAATGAAAAAGAAAATGGAAAAAGCTAAATGCGGTGGAGGAAACAAAATGTCACTGGCATTCCTTCAAAGTACAAGTTGCATGGTTTTGAGCTGCTTGAGGAAACTGGCACATCTGCAGACAGTGAGGAATATTGCTCCTGGAAATCCCACGAGAACCAGCAGAGACAGGGACTGCCTGTGCTGCCACGGGCTTGACACCTGGCTTGGGATTTTCACAGAGATTAGGCTGAAAAGTGAATTCAGTGAGGGCGTGAGAGGAGTACTGGGGTCCCACTGGAGTTTCCCTTCTTTTCATTGTACATTCTTTGCAGCAATCTGAATTCCTTGAGCGCAGCCCTGTGATGGCACTGTACCTTCTTCTGAGCACTGACTCCTAAAAAAAAGAGTTGTGCATCAGCAATATCTCTCTGAAGAGGGGGGTTACCCCCTCCCCAGCAGGTTTCGTTTCTGGGTGCAGACCTGCTGGCCTCCCCAGAGGTGAGCATCCCCCGTAGGAGGGTGGTCCTGGACCGGCAGGGCTTGAGGATCTGCAGGAGAAGGGAGGGTTTGGAATAGCAGGGGCACTGGCGATGAACTGCATGACAGGGGCAGGCAGGACGCGGGTCCTGTACTGCAGACCCTTCCCTTGTGCTGTGCAGGGCTGTGCCTCTGCTCCACGTGCCTTTGCCTCGGCTGCTGGGGTCACAGCAGGAGGTGCTCCACGCAGCTCCCACGTCCCGCCCTGGAGCATCCCCACGGCCCTGTCTACCCTGGAGTAGCCAGCATTCACCCTGCAGTCAAATGTTTGTGCAGCGACCTTGTCGTTGCCGAGCCTGGCTGCCTTCCCCAGCGCGAGAGGTGCAGGCAGCTGCCGTGGCCTCTCGCTGCGAGGATGCACAGGATGGTGGGAGGCCCGCTGGGTCTTGCGGGGGCGTGCAGAGGTGGGGCCACCACCTCATGGCCAGGCGCACCCTTCTCCATTGTGTCAGGGTGCATTGCTCTCAACAGGCTGCCACAGGCGGCTTTGTGTGGGTCACTGCTCAGGAGAGAAGTTTTGTCTGTACTC
The DNA here is from genome assembly GCA_011801015.1 of Ardeotis arabs. Lineage (NCBI taxonomy): Eukaryota > Metazoa > Chordata > Aves > Otidiformes > Otididae > Ardeotis > Ardeotis arabs. Next base: position 75,617 of record JAAGAY010026121.1, read on the forward strand.
TGTGGTGTGTTGTCAGTGTTGTCAGCCCAAGTTTTAATGGGAGAAGCTCTTAAGCTCTCAAGATATAGAATCACAGAAGGGTTTGGGTGGGAAGGGACCGTTAAAGCCCATCCAGTCCAACCGCCTTGCAAGGAGCAGGGACATCTCCAACCGGATCAGGTTGCTCAGAGTGGGATGTTGGTGGGCCCCTCTGTGACTCTCCTTGGATGTGTTACAAATGATGGTTTTGGTACTGACGCAGCGGTGAAGTGGACTCGTCAGTGCTTTTGAGCATGGGGTGGACTCGTAAAACCTCTGCTTGTTGAGGTGGCGGTGGCTGAGGAGCAGGAGGTGGCTCTGCGAGCCCGACAGGACCCCTGCGCCATGCCCTCCGCTGCTGAGGTCATCTGCTGAGTCTCATCTCCCTTTGCCTGCTGCTCCTAGAAATGGGCCCATCAGCCTTTCTCTGGGAAAGCCAGCTCCCCGGCAGCTCGGTTGCCCACCCTGGCCAGTGTGTGGTGGGCAGCAGTGCCTGGCCCCTTGGAGTGATGCAAAGCCAGTGCTCTGGTGCATCATGTCACCCGAGGGTTCACAGACAGCACGGTTAACTACCCTCATCAAAGTGTTCCCTTTCTGTGGCGGCCACTCCGAGGTCCCCCAGCTGTGGCCCCCTCCGGCTGGGGGGATCCATGACGACCCTGCAGCCCCCGCGCTGGGAGGCACTGTCACTATTGCTGTGGAGAGGGTGCTCCAGCGCAGAGCCAGCCCCCCGGGCTCACCGCCCTTCCTCCAGCCTGGCTCTGGACCTGGCACCTCGGCAGCACGACGGGGACCCGTGGTGGCACTGCGCAGGTACAGGGAGCTGCGTAGGGGTGGGGAGGGAGCGTGGCATTCGGTCACCCCTCCTGGGGTGACCTCTCCTCCACCGTGGGCCCCTCAGGGTGGTAGGGATGCCGCACAGCTTGGCTCAGCATCGCGCACCCCACGGAGAGCAGGGCAGCTCTGCCCTCATCACCGAAAGTGCTGTCCTGAAGGGGCTCCTTCCGCTGATCTTTGTAATTATTCCCGTCCAATCTTTCTTCATGTTTTCGTTTAATTATTTTTCCCTTTCTTCTCTCCCTCTCTTTTTTCCCCCCTAAAACTCCACCACTCCTCTCCAGTGTATTAAGGATGTGAGTGAAATTGATGGCTGGAACGTCTCAAGTCTTTATGATGATGAATGGCTTTCACTGCCAAAGCTTTTATTGTCTGTGATTTGGGAAGAAGGGGAGCTGATTTATCGTGGCCGACTGTCATGCCGTTTAATACAGTTATAAATCTTGACGCCATGACGGGCAGCGTGGGCCCGGGACCTCCTCTGGCCACTCTCCCACCCCCCTTTTGTCTCCTGGCTGGTTGTCCTCAGCTGTGTTCCTTGGAGGGGAGCAGCCGGGAGAATTTGAACCGGGAACTCCCAGGTCAAAGGCCGGGCGAGCCCTGAGCGTCCCACCCAGATGCGGGCAGGCTGCGCACCCGCCGGCGCTCGGGGCGGGTGGAGATGCCCCACAGCCCAGCCCCGGGCACCGCTGCAGCATCCCCCAGTCCCGGTGCCATGCTGATTGGGCTGGGCTGGTCCCGCCTGAACACGGCAGAAGGGGCATCTCCCACTGGGGCTTGGGAGCAAAATCCCCTTAGCTGCTTTTTATGTGCAAAAGCCCTCAAAAAGATGTGTTAGTTAATGTCTAGGTGTACTGATAGCATTTTTAAACTGCATTTTAGTGGCCCCAGTGTAATGAGACAGGTCACCTGTAGTTTTGCAGAAATGAACCCGGCAGGAGCCACGTGGTGCTGCTTCCTACAGCTGATGCTGCCATCGGTTGGCGATGCTTTCCCTTCCCCGGGGGCCCAGGAGGGACACCCGGCTGTGGCAGAGCGCAGGCAGAGTGCGGGCAGAGCTGGCTCGCTGCCTGCTCCGCAGCTCAGCCGGGTCCAGCCACGAGCCCCTGACTGACCCGTGTCGGCACAAATAGCACCTGCCCGCGCCGGGAGGAGCGCGGCCCCCTACTTTGGCTTGGAAGAAGCAGTCAAGGTGGTTCCTGCTGGGGCGCGGGGAAGCAAGACCACGAAATGTCACCAGAGCCACATCACCGTTTAACATCTGTGCACCGGGCTCTGCATGTGCTGGGGGTGAGACCAGAGCCATGCTGCAAAGAATCATAGAATCTTAAGGTTGGAAGAGACCTCCAAGATCATCAAGTCCACATCAAGTCCAACCGTCAACACAACACCACCGTGCCTGCCAAACCACGTCCTGAAATGCCACGTCTACGGGGAAGGAGAAGGGTGGCAAAGGGGCTGCACCATCCCATGGGGAGGCCAAGCTTTTTGGAGCATTTTTTTATCAACCCAATACTTCCCTGGGCAAGGATGATGTGTTTTTTGGCAGAATGTTACAGCTTTTCCTGTGTTTTGTGCTACCTGGGAGTTGTAGTTCCACATTTCACTCTGTCCTCTGGTCTGAACTCACTGAAGACACTTTCCATAAAGTAATCCGTATGTTTATTATTTTCTGAACTGCCTTGTGCATCAGTTGAGCTACACATCTGGCTATGTTACGGGAGATGCTGTCTACTCACCAGGCAGCCAGGAGAGAGGGGGGACTTGGAAATGTGAACCTGATACTGCTGCTTCACAGGGCAGATGAAGAATGCAATTTTGTCTTAAAGTGATTTCAAACGGGATGTGTCAGGTTCTTTCAACTAAAGAGAATTAAATATTTCAATCTTGACAATTAAAAGTGTTTTGATGGAAAAATACTGAGGCCAAAGTATGTCAACATTTCCACAGCTTCACTTCTTCTGTCACAGAATCCAGGTAAAATGATTTCAGCTTTTCACCTTATTCCAGAATAAAAATAGCCTTACTGAAATATCAGAAAAATCACACTTGAGTTGTTGATCTGGACTTTGTTGAGCCCTAATGAAGATGTTAAAATCTAGAGTGTAAATATTTTTCCTGTGAGGAGCAGAAAACTGTTGATGACATTAGCAATGATCCTTAGATTGGAAATGTCTCCATCTCAGATTAATTCCAGATGCAGATCATAAATATTGATTATTGTGAGATGGAAGATTTCAGCATGGGTTTAATGTCCCTGCAAAACAGACCGGTGGAAGCTGATGGTTTATTTTTTTTTTCCCTCTCTGTGCTTACCTAGCAAGCTGAAGAGCTGGTTGCCCACCCACTCCCCTCTTCCCATTCCTGGACATGCTGGTGGGCTGCTGGGTTGTACCCACCCATGCTGGTGCTCGTGGGGCTCCCTGGTCTGGGAGGTGTCTGTCTGCACGGGAGCGGGTGGGACGGTGAAGCCCTGGGTCATCTGGCATCTTGCTGAGCTTTGGCAGCTGCGAGCGGTGCCTGAACCAGCTGGGCCTTTTGGGGCAGGTGGCCAGCAAGCCCATGTCACAGCCCAGCGTTCCCTGGATCGTGGCAGCCCCACTCCCAGCCGGGGTGGCACGCAGTGGCAGCAGACAGTGGTGGCCACCAGCGTCCGCCACCATGGCTGCTCCCTGAGGAGCATCCGAGGACGGGGCTGTTGCCATGCCTTTCCTTGAGCGGTGCCGCGGCGCTGGGAAGGTGCTGGAGGTGGCTGCCAGCCGCAATGCCCCGAACGCTGCCTGTGCACAGGTGCGCCCGTGCGCTGCTACGCCTGCGTTGTCTGCGGGCAGCGGGGTCTTGGGCCAGATCTCTGAGCAGATCTTGCAGGTCTCAGCCCTCATGGAGGATGGTGTCCCGTGTGAGCAGCTCCTCCGTCCTCAGGGCACCTCCTGGCACCACCAAAGGCTTTGGGCCCTGGGAGGGAACCGTAGAGCAGGGGCATGCGGAACCGCCCACCCTCTTGGGCTGGCTTTGGGACGCGTCTCCCTTTTGTTGATTGCTAAATATTTGCTAAATTGGTTGAAGTGCTGGATTTTCATTTCTAGAAGAGGGAGAAGCTGGAGGCCAGCCACCTCTCCCCGTACAGTTTCCAGGAGCATCCGTGGCTCTGCAGCAAAACGCTGCCAGTGCTCTTGTTTTCATCCTGTAGCTCCCAGCATTTTGGTTTTTTGGTCTTGTAGCTCCAGTGTCTGAAGTCCTGTTACAGCAAAAGGAGTGTGTCATCCTTCGCAAACTGGTAGAAGCTTTCTAGTCCTCTTGGTTGCAAAGAGAGGCTGGAAAATAGATTCTAGTTGTGTGCAAAAATTCAAACACTGGGGGGAAGAAAAAGGAAAAAATATTTTATTTAAACATCTTGTGATAATTCAGTAGCTGTCACGATTTTTGCAGTGTACTGAGCAGCTAGCTCTGCGTTTGCGGGAACAGGGATCCCTCGGACTGTGAACTTTCCGAGCGGCCGACCCTCTTGGCCGTCTTGCGGCTTTCCAGCGGCGCGGTGATTGCTGCGGAGACGGCGTCACAGAGCCTGCTGTGCTGCGCTTGTTAGAAGTATTGCTGCGCTGCAGAAAGGAAACAACAATAAAGGGAATATGTTGCTTCTGCATGCGTTGAGAGCACTGATCAAACCACATGAGATCCCATTTCAGACATAATGTGCATTGGAGGGCAAAATTAGATTGAGAAGTAAATGGAGCCTAAAATTTCCATAGCTTTATTCGTCAGAAAGCTGTTTCGTTGCGTGGTTTAATTCTCCTGCTTCTTTCATTCATCGCATGTAGCGTGCTGGCTGGAGTACATTTTAGAAATAATGGGATGAAAAAACCCATCTTTAATTTGGCGGCGGCTGAGAGGTGTACGGGCCGCTCAGACCTGAGGTGTGAGGGGACGCGAAGTGCAGGAGCGTGTTACAGCCAGACTGGCACTTTCTGCGTTTCGGCAGGAAGAGGTGTTTTCGTTTAGGATTTTTTTTTTTCAGGCTTTTGTTTTTGTTTTCTTTTGCATTTATGTAAGTTCTGAACTATTTGAAGTTGGTTTTATTATTTCTATTTTAAAGTGAAGTTTCATTTCATTGCTGCTTGCAAAATACACTGCACAATGAACTGCACTTGTCTGAAAAACAGTGTTTGCTAGGCTAAGATCTTCCATGGTGGTGAGCCCATTATTTTTATGTGAGGTTTCTTTTCTCTCCCCTTTTAACGCGTCTGTTGACAGCGGGAGGCTAACTGGTCTCTCAGATAAGCAGACACATGGGGTTTTTTGCCTTTGAAGGCAACACTTGATGTCATTTCCAAGCTAACGCAGATTGCCGAGCTGGGCACTTGATGTGCAGCGAATCCCTTTCGAAATGGTGAACACGGCAGATCGGTGTAATTGGTGCTGGTGATAGGACCGGAGCTGGAGGGGAAGCCTGCGCCTGTCTCTGTCCCGTGTGCGCCTCTGCGCATCCCTCCTCCCGGGCTGTGTTTCCCTCCCGAGTTTGCCTTCCACAGCCCGTGGAAGCTGGCTTGGCTGCTCTCCTGCTGCTTCCTCAATTCCTACAGGCTAGTTGTCCGCATTTCCTCTTCCCTCTTGAGCTGTGAGCTGTGGCAATGCAGAGGGGGAGACGTGAGCCTCTGTCCCCCCTTGCTGTCACCAGGGACTGAGGGATGCCAGTTCTCACCTTCACACGTTATCTCCGTGTGAAGAGAAGGTGTGACCAGACCCCAAACCTCTTTGGGTGACTCCATCAATTTCAGTATTAAGTACCCAGTGGTCTCATGTCTGAGGTCTTGTTTTGCCCACCGGCAGACCCCATCATGTCGGGGCCAGGACGAGCCATCTTCCCAAAACTTGGTATCCTGGGAGATGCTGGGAGCCCCTCCACACTGATGGAGAGGCTGAGCCCTGGACCAGGAGCCAGGGGGCTTAGCTGGGCTCGGTCTGGCAGGTCCTTGCACCCCTGTGGTCCTTTTTGGGGTCCTCAGGAGGGTAACCCTGACTCGGGCTGAGCGCACGTGGGGTGCAGCCTCCCTTGGCTGTGGCAGAGCCATGCAGACCCCGTGGCTGCTGGTGTATGCTGAGCTGTACTCAAAACTGAAGACTGGGGAGAATGTGTTTTCCTGTCCTGTGAAAATATTCAAGATTTTGATTTTTTTCGTGTCTATTTCCTAGTTAAAAAAAACCCCAAATCTGAGGAAGGTTTAGCCACTGGAAGTAGTAAACAAGGTAAAAACATCCCAGAGCAGTGTGCACCTCTTGTTTTTGTTTGGACCACTTTTTGTATCTGTCCTCAGTAGCTTCTATTTTACATAGCAAAGTCATTCCGAACTTCAAAATGGGGTTTTAATGTATTTTTTTTTAAAGAAAATCAAATGTTCTAACATCTTCAAAGCCTTTCCCGGAGGCTTTTGGAGTTAAAATGCCCATAGGAACAGCCTGTCTGCTTGCGTAAACTCTAGGCTTCCACAATTCAAATTTTTTGGGGCATTTCTGTCTCTATGAAAAAATGGTCTTGGCTGGCTCTGGCGTGAAGGTGAACCTGATGGCCATGCTCTGCCATGTCCTCCTTGCTGTGTGCCCGAGGATGCCCCAGCGCCTGCACGGTGCGTCCCGGTCCTGAGCCATGCAACTGAGCACGTCGACTTGTCTGCCTGCCTGGGCTTGCTTTGCTGCTTCTTTCTTCTTACCCTGATTTTATTTAATGATCTGACGTTACCTGTGTCGAACCAAGAGAACTGGAAGCGCTGGCTGGAGCCCACGGTGGGTTTCAGCAAGGGGCCACGGCAGCGAATGTGCGCACGCAGCACTGATGGAGCAGCGCGGTGCTGGCGGGACGGGCGAGACACCCCAGCCAGAACCTCGTGTGGGTCCCGCACGCCTGCCATGGCACCCTCAGCCTGCAGATCACGGCTTGGGCACCTAAGGAAGCTGCGCACTTGCCCAGTGCTGCTGGGCCCCCTTATTCTGCACTGCCGTGGCATCAGAGCACGCTTGTCCTGCACATTGCCAGGCACGGTGGTCCCGAGCAAACGCTGGGCTCCAGCAGCGGGATGAGCCTGCCTGTGGATGGTGCTTCCCAGCGGCTGCTTGTTCGGTCTGAGCAGCGCTCGCTCCTTTAGGGATGACCGCGCTCCTCCGTAGCAGAGATGTTCACGGCTTTTAAGCATGCGGAACTTTGCAGGGGCGAGCGCCCGCGTGGCATCTGCCAGCTGTGCCAGGCAGACCCCAGCCTTCCCCAGAGGACCCTCTCCTGCGGGTGCTGCTCATGCCCCATGCTGCTTGTGCCCTGCTGCTCCTCTGCTCTTCTGCAAGCAGGTCCAGGAGGGGAAGGACCCCACAGAAGAAATTTAATGGATGTATCAATAAAATGCTTTCAGACCACCGCTTGCCCTCCAACGAGGTCTCATCCTGCTTGTACTCACCTCTGCCCTCCGTTGCTCTCAATGCCCTCTTGATGGAGGAAGCACTTGTGCTGGAGAGTCCTCCTCTCTGGAGTTGGTGGCATCGTGTACCCAGAGTGTGGTGGGACCCTCTCCAGCTGTCTACTGTGCTTCCCCGTGCTTCCTGATGTCCCTCCGCACACGTAGCTGGGCACCTGGGACCCGACCATGCCATGCCTTGCTGCGCCCAGGTCGCTGGCGTGCTGGCTGTCCCTGTGCACGCAGAGCGCGTGACCTGAGCTGGATGAAGGGAAAGCTTGCGAGCCATGAAGGTCTCGCTTATGAGGAGCCAGGGAAAGGTTAAATTATGCTAATGCATTTTAGTATGTGACTAATTGTTGGCCACACAAGAACTAGGGTAGAGCTGAGTTCTTGCCAAGATGTTGTCCACCTAGGGTATCTTTCCCTAATCTCTGTGTAGATGTCCCCTCCAGTACTTTGTGTGTGTGTGTGTGTGTGAAAAGAGGGTCGAACCAGGGAATTCCAACCCTGCACGTGTTGTGGAAGGGGAAGGAGACCCAGGTAGACTTTGCAGATCAAGGTGGATGATGGTGCAGCTCAGCTCCACTCTGCAGACGAAGCTCGCTCACACTGGCAACCCTAAAAAGTACGTGGACAGCTGGGTGGTTGAGTTGTTCATGGGGTGCAAGAGCTCCATGGCTGCAAGGAAGGAGTGATGGGAGTTTTGTGCAGCAGTAGCCGAAAGAGGTTGTCCAGAAGAGACAACCTGCAGTTCCAGGACTCTTTGTTAGAAACCAGAGTGGAGTATTCATCTGTACTTCACTGCATTTTCACTTTGCCAGAAAGTACCATTCTTCCATCCTTTTTATTTTCCTGGCAATGCCTCCTTTTCAAAAGCATAGTTGTGTCAATGGGAGGAGTAGGAGAGACACCTGCTACAAGGGGCAGCTCTGGGCTCCCTCAGACATCTGCTGCTGCCTTACAGGTGAGCAGAAAAATAAACCCGCATCCGCAACCCCTGTTTCAGCACAATGTGCTTAATCTGAATTTTATGGCTCTGATAGCAGATTACGGAGCGCTGTCAGGAGCTCTTGCAGCCCCAGTCACGGTGGACACTGCACATTTCAATTCCTCCTCCACTAATCTTTCCCCCACTGCTCCCGTTCCCTGGCTGCTAATTTCACGCAGGCACTTAAACATGATGGATAATTGTGTTCTGCTTATCAATGTTTAATTTAAGGGCTGTTCCGTCTGACCTGGATGCCCTCTGCGAGAGCTATGCCTCATTATTGATTTCATGGTCACACCTGTGACATTACCTGCTTTGTAGGAAGTGGGCTTTGACATTCCTGTGAGGCTTTGGCAGCCGGAGCTAATTGTCAGAAGAATAATCGAGTCAGCAAAATCATTACAGGTGATCTGTGTGTTACCACTGTTTTATCTGCCTCTAATTAGGTGCAGGAGAGGTAACTCATCGTGGTGAGCATGCCGCACCGGGTTTGATGTCCACAAATAGAGCCGGATGAGCGCAGGAGGGAAGTTATTCATTAACAGCGGCTTTTCGGTGTGCTGGGGTCCTGTGCCAGCGGCGTCTCCTTTCCCGGCGTTACGGGATGAGATGCGATCCGGTGAGCGTTGCTGGGATGCAAAGTCTGAGCCACATTCGGGCCGGACCCAGCACAGGGGCGCGTGCGTAGCGGCTCTGGACCCGAGGCAGTAGTGATAGAGATGCCATGCTGCTGTTGTGCCAAGCACGGAGCAGCGTTTTGTACGTGATAGAACCAGATAATATTTTGAAAACGTGCTCATCGGTGGTTTGGGGGCTCCACTGCCCCGTGTCGCTGCCCTGGGCAGACTCTCTGTGTCACATGTGTGTCCTCAGGCGGCGGGGGGAGCAGGAGCCGGGTGATGGAGCTCGTCAGGTCCTTCCCCTGCTAATGGGGTTGTGCATTTGGCCGAAATATTTTCTTTAGGATAATGACCAAAACAACAGGGTTAGCATTATCAAGATCTCCACTGGGCAAAGGAAGAGCTTTTCTAAACAGGATCTGTTTTTTTCAGAAGAAAAGTCTGTTCTGGTAACAGGTTTGACTGAAATAGGCTGTAAATTTGGGTTTGCTTCCAGAGATGAAGTGGCTCCCAAAACGCCATCTCTGCCAGCTGCTTATTTTCCTTTTCTCTGGTGTTAAGCAAATGCATGCCTAGCTGTGAGGCCCCATCCCCTCATTTCTGGGGTAGCCGGTGCCTGGCGTGGCAGGGGTGGCCGAAGCCCATCGACAGAGAGAGCGACGCGTGCCGGTGGTGTCGGTGACCTGGCTCCCGCGGCAGCGGGACGGTCCCTGGGGGTCCTGGCAGCAGAGCAACACTGGCGCAGGTCCCTTCCTCCGCTACCGACATTTCTGGGCACTGGACGAAGGCCGTGCCGTGTGCCAGGGCTGGGAACCAGACCTTGGGGCAGGCGCCATCCTCCCGTGACGCTGCGGGGTCTCAGGCACTGTGCGAGTTCTGGAAAGACACGCGGGGTCCGATGAAGTGGCAGCTGCCGCGTGGAGCCGGGGGGGCTCTGCTCTGCGCGGGTGGGCAGGTCTGGGGGTCCCTGCTTTGGGCAGGGGTGGAGAGGGTGCGGGGTGTGAGATGGGCCCTGGGGAGGTGCTGGTCTTTGCTGGTGGAGCACTGTGGGGTGCGTGCTGCCTTGCGTGGCCATTTCGGACATGCTAACACCTTGCGGTGACACCTGCTACGAGAGCAGGCACGCATGGGGGTTCTCCAGCACGGCCAGGCCAGCTTTTCCAACACTGCCGTCCTGTTGATGTTGAGCCGTTGTCTCTGGAGAGGTGGGATCACCCCGTTAACCCAGCGCACCGCTGCCGCGTTGGCCACACTCCTGAGCTGGTGGCAAACTCGCGTCTGCTGTAAGCACGGAGCGGCACGTGGAGGCTCCCGCGCGTGGTGAGCGCCGTGTCCCTCGGTGCGGCCTGCCGTGCATCTCGGAGAGGAGAATCGCCGGCCCCGCTATTGCGGAGGACGGTTCTGCGGCAAAGGGGCTCTGCGAGCCCCCTCCCCGCCACCTGAACCCCCTGCATTTTCTAATGTGTCCTTTGCAGTAATTAATTACCTCTCCAGTGGGCTCATTTCTTTCATACTGTTACTGGCAATCAGTTAGATAAAGGGAAAAAACCGCGCTGGTGCCCTGTGGTATTGGCAGTGAAGGGTTTTCACACTGTCAGGGTAATGAATTCTGCGAGGGTTTGGAGCACCTGAGCTTGGGGAAGCCCTGGTGTCATGTGTCGGGAGTGACAACCCCCAGTGGTTAATTACTGCCAGGGATGAGAGCTGGGCTGATCGCAAAGTGAGATAATTTCATTAGTAGTTAAATTTGAAGTTAATTGGATTCACGTTTACACACAGCAGTGTACAAAGACACACTTGGAGATGCTCTTTGCCGCCTTTTCATCTTCTTTTAAAAAAGGTAGGTGAACTGAAGAATGTCTGTATTTTTTTCACCGTGGTTTGGAGACAGGAGAGTCCCTATCTGCCGCGTGCTGCTCTTTGCCCCGGCCAGCCATCGGCAGCTTGTGCCGGAGCGGGGGCGATGCCGATGCCCAGGCGCTGCTTGCCACGTCAGCTCGGGGAGACATCGCTGGGCTGTCCTGCAGCTGGCTGCTGAAGAATTTATTTTACAGAAGAAAATGACTGTTTGCACTTTTTTGAGAAATGACGATTTGCTTTCAGTGTGAGCACGCTGCCAGCTCCTGGTGAGTGGAGGGACGGTCTTCCATGGCGTCTCGTCTGTGTGCAGGGCCATGCACGCTGACACGTGCTGTGCCCTCTGGTCCGTGGAGCCAGCTGGTATTGTTCCTGTTCGGCATCGTCATATTCTGGTTTTTGGAGTAATGCGGGATGAATTCTGGCAGGGATATGCCTAAGGCTGAAAAGGATGTGCAACTTTCATCCCGGTAGTGAGCTTGCGATGCTCCTGTAAGTGCAGGAGCGTCTGTACTGGAGGTGTTGGCTCCGCTCCCCCCAGCTCCAGCCAGGGTGCTGGTGGTCCCCATCCCACGGGGTGCCTTTGCTGCGCAGCCGCGCAGTCCCCAGCCCCTCTCCAGACAGCTCTAGCTGGCACGGTGTTGGGTGTTTTCCGCTGGGTCCCAGGACCCGTTTGCAGGCAATCCTGCCATGTGCCTGCACTTTGGTGGGCAGCAGGCGCAGGAGCTCCGCTGTGCCAGCCCGCGTTGAGATGCCCCGGCGGAGCGCGTGACCCCAGCGGCACGGGCAGCTTCCTAAGAGCGGCGGTGGCTACGCACGGGCTCGCTGGGGCTTGGCAGAGAGCGGGGACTCCAGGCTGAGCACTTTCCTTGGAGCAGAACTGGGTGTCACAACCCTTGCAGTGTCTCAGCTCCTGCGGAGGAACCGAAGTGCTTTGATGTTTGGATCCCCAGGGCAGCCCTGGCACCGTGGGATGGCTGGCTGAGAGCTCCCGCAGGGAAGCACGGTGCCCGTGCCCGTGCCCATGCCATCCCCTCCTGCGCGGCTCCGTGCCATCACAAGGCAATGCTGTAACCACGTGCCGCTACCTGCCTGCCCGAGGGGCTGCTTGGCCGGTCTGTCCTTGTTATGGCACACCTGGCTGGGAAAAGTGCTTGAGATGTCACGTTGCGCAGCATCCTGCAGCACTTTTACTCCATCAGACTCGCAGCAGCTCACTGAAGAAGTGGTGAGCCTGTCTCTCCGTTGGAGAGATGGAAAGGCTGAGGCTTGGAGAGGGAAAGCAGCTTGTCTGTAGCAGCACTTAAAACTGAGAACGAGCTCCTCACCTCCGTTTCCAGGCTGGAGGCTTCTCACGTCATCTTGACCTCAACTCTCTTCTGCTCTGCATCTTCACTTTTCGAAGAAGCGTTCTTTGCCTGTATCCATATGATGCTGTGGCAAGGGCTGTGGAGTGCAGATAATGCCATTTTTTTGTCCAAACACCACTTCTGGTGATACTACTATTTCAATCCTATCTCCATCAACCTGCTTCAAACCAGTCTCTGGCTTGGTTGCTGTCCTGGTGCACTTGCTCTCTGGCTTGTAGAAATGGGATGCTGCAAGAAGGTGGTGGTGCTCATGTGGTGGCAGCCCGTCTCCTCAGAATCACACCTGGCTGCTGGATGCTCTCCTGAGCCTCCAGAATAGGTTGAGTCCAGCCAAAGGCTCCAAATCCTCACCTGCCTGGGGTGTCCCAGCTGCTGCAGAAGGCAAAGGGAGGGAGCTTCACTCACCTGATGCTCTGGGAAGCATCTGTGGCAAGGTCACCTATGGAGGAGAAAGAGCTTGATCAGGACCCGGCCATGATGGGGGAAGGGACGTGCTTCCCATCCTGGGAAGGATACTGCCAGTCTCACCACATCCTGCTTGAAGAACATGGACATGTGCTCCCTTCAGTGGCACAAGCATGGTAGATGTGTGTTTTTTTGAACACAACGTCCCTCACACGGGTCGTTTAGACCCTCTCCCCTAAGATATGTCTCCTCCAGGGGCTGGATGAGTGAAGGGTCTGAGCCACCTTGCTGGTGAATCCCCTGGAGATGCTCTCCAGGACATGGAGGAGCTCAGCAGGATGGCCTGGAGGAGGTGGTGGGGGGAAGGAGGAAACAGGAGCTCCTTCACCCCACCGCCTCCTCCAGGCTGAATGGGAACAAAAGCCGCCGTGTGCTCCCTCCATCACGGAGAGGTGCCGCCTGCAGGCCAGCAGATTCCGCTGAAGGTACCAGAGCTGCTGGGGCTACCAGCCTCTGCATGGGGAGGCCACTCCAGGCAAGGCTCAGCAAGGTGTGTGGGTACCCGAAGCTTCAGGCAGTGGCCTCATAGTGTTGGCAGAAGTTGTTCTTGGAAAGTCCTGGAAGGCTCTGCTCCGGTTGAGCCTCTCCATAGGCTGGAGCTGGCACCTGAGCTGCTCTGTCCTGCACGACACCAGCCCAGCGAGGCAAGGGGAGGGCAGCTCTGCTCACAGCCACTTGTGCCCCATCTCCAGCTTTAGGCATCTAAAATAACCTTAAAAAAGCTCAGACCAAAGGTGTTTAGGAGTAAGTGCATCTTGAAGGACCTTGGTCTCTAGGTCTCCATAGTCCACTGCTAAAACGTAGATGTTCATTTCGTTCTTGGCTGCTTTGCTTAGACAAGGGGGTGGGAACACCTCAGGCTGGAGGCTGCTTCTTATCCTCTCTTTGTGCCGGGGTTGTTAGCGTTTCTCCGAAATAAATTATTTCAGTGTCACTGAAGCTTGCCAATACTGCGGGGAAATCTCACAGAGGACGGGGACGCTCTACTCTTTTACTGGGAGGAAGCACATTGGATGCAATTGAGAGAATGAGGTGAGGTTGCAGCGCTTGCAGCTCTGCCCTTGGTCACCTTCTGCCAGCCCCCTTTGGCCACCTCCCAGCCCCTGCCCGAGGCCTGGCTGTGGTGACCCTGCCATAAAGATGTGTCAACAGATGGCAGAACGTTTGATTTGTAAATGGGATGTGGTGGAAACCAGATCAGCCCTGTAGAACAGACCATGAGTGATGTTGTCTGGCTTTGTGGAGGAGCTGAGATCCTACTTTTCTTGGTGTCACCCAGGGTGGTGACACTGCTCAGTGCCCTTGACATTGATCCTAACCATGCTGAGTGTGACAGTGGCTTTGGAGAAAGTGAAAAAATGTTGTCATATTTCAATATATTGAAATAAATTGTAGGGCTTTTTTTTTTTTTTTAATAGCTATCGGAAAGTGAGGAGTGGAGAGTGGTCAGTGTGGGACAGGTTGGGAGGAGGAGCTTGCCCGCAGACCTGGGCACCTTTGGGAAACGAGGCGTTGGGCCGTTCCATGGTGGCACCGTGCTGCTGAGGAAGGGAAGAGTGGTGGTGTCCCTTCTTGGGTCTGTGGCGGGCTCCTGGGTGGTGGTACCAGTGCGGAGGTCTGGCTGTGAGATGCTCTTCTGCCTGAGGGACAGCTCTTAGCCAAGGACTGGGGCTCCCTGCCAGCGCTGGGGGTGGACTTTGCTTCTGCGACCGGATTTAAGTAGATCACAGATACTTTTTCCTTCCCCAGGCTGTGGAGAGGACATAATCAGAGTTTAATTTTGTGTGGGAGAGAAGGAAGCAGGGCAGTGACAAGGGGAGAACATTTTAATGTGAAAGAGCCATTTTCTGCCTACATTGAATAATTAGAATTCATGATGCCCTTCCGTAAGGGATCCGTCTTCCCCCTAGAACTGCGGAGCAAATTAATCAATTGTTTTGAACCTTAAATTCTTTCAGGATGTGGATGCACCATAAATATTCTGTAGGAAGGGCCTGAGAGGAACGGCAGGCATCTCGATTTGTGGATGCAGAGCGCCGAGGAAAGTGGGGCATGTGCTGAGAGATCGCTGCAGCGATGCCTGCGTGCCAGGCGCTGCCGGAGCGTTTCGGCATGGACCCCTCCGTCTGGTGGGGCGGTGGGGGAAGCGGGCTTCGTGGCCATGACCCGGGGGTGGTGAGCAGCAATTTGCAATGACTTGCCTTCCCATCTCTCATCCCATCAGACAAGGTCTCGTGTCTTTGATGATAACAAAAAATGGGTTTTAAAGTTTTATTTTTAGATCAGTTCGAAATGAAATCATGGCTCAAAATCTCTGCTAAACAAAAAAGTTTAAAAAATGGTTTTGGCTCATGGGAAAACATTTAGTTTCAACCTCTGAAAGCTCTAGAGACTTGAAAGAACCACTGTCACAAAATGAAAGAAACAAACTTGAACATCAGAATCACTTGAAGGTGAGAATCTGTGCACTTCTTCTTGTCGGTGGAGCTGAAATCGACAAAGTCATGTAAATTTTCTGGTTGGTCTGACATGCCATGTCTTGTTGAAGGAAGCTGTGCTCGCGGTGATTTTTGCCCAGCTAACGAGCTGGTTTTGGCCAGCGGGATCTCGGAGGTGGCTGGAGCCGGAGCGGTCCCTGCCACGCAGGAGTTAGAGGAGCGGGGGCACATCCTTCGGGCGGGGGCCGGGGGCTCCCTACGGCCCAGGGTCCCTTTCTTGCCCAAAGCACGCGCTTTGCTTTTCAGAGCTGCGTGGCCGTGCTGTGCTGCTGCCTCTGAGCCCGTGGTTCAGCCAGAGGGTCCGGTCCCCGCTGCAAGGGTCCCCTCGCTCCTGTGGGCCGCTGGAGGAGCCGTTTGGCAGGACACCGCTGGCAGCACCGTCCCGTGCCGGGGCGGTGGGTCAGGCAGACCCCCACAGCAGAGTGGTGGCCTGAGCAGCGCATGTGGGCGTCACCGTGAGGGGACAGCAGCGCTGATGTCCAGCTGCAGGCCCATCGCTGCTGTCGCAGGGTAGGTGCCGCCACGCGCCTGGGCGCTCTTTGAGGGCAGCTTGTCCCTGGAGAAGTCGTCTGCACAAGGATGCCGTGTGAGTCCAGGAGAAGACCATGGGTGGGCTCCGGGGTTCCCCCTGCGGTGAGGGACAGCTCCTTGCTGGTGGGATCACAGGAGCATCCCTTTCTCCTGGCGCATCACCTGCGGCCGCAGCAGACGGCGATTTCCCCGAAATCCTGCTGCGGCAGCGGCAGCCTGCAGGGACGGCGACTGTCCTGGGATCCCCATGCGGGAGCAGGGTCAGGGCAGGATCGGGATGTCCCTTCTGCAGCATTTTGCCAGCTGCGCGGTTTGCGCCTCCCATCGTTGCTCGGTGGGCGGTGGCGTGTCGCGGGCGGCGCTGGGAGCTGTGCTGGGAGGAGGGTGAAGGGAGTGGCCCCAGCCCCCTGGCCCAGGGGCACAGGGAGGTGGGGGACACCCCACTGCCTGCTCTCCGTAAGGTTATTTCCATGGACGACCTGTGGGTCCTTGAACAAAAAGACGTGTCTCCAAATGCGACCTTTTTTTCACCACAGCAAACTGTATTTTAGAGTCTCTTCACATCACAATGTCTTGTGTTTGTTCTTTTTTTTGTTTAACTGGCTTTGATACGAGATAAACCCAATGTCCTGCATTGTATTTACATCTCTGCAAACCGTTGGCCCGTGCACTGCAATTTTCTGGAGAGTTTTCTGGGAAAGTGTCGTTAAGATCAGTGTTATTTCACATTTCGCTCTTTCTGACTTTACAAATCTGAGCTTTGGAGGAACTTGGGAATAGAGGCGAGCAGCTGGAGTTCAGGCGGGCACATTCCTCTCCCTGCAGAGCTCTGCTCTTTCCCTCCCGTCTTCCACTTCGTTGGAGCTTCGTGGCAGCTTATAGAGAAAGCAAAGCTGTGCCTCCCCTCCCTGCCAGGCTGGAAATCCCACGCTGGTCCTCGCAGAGCTGTGATGACAAATGCATGGCTGTGTTCTGGGCGCTCGGGGAGATGTAAAACCATGTCTGCTCGTCGTGATGCTCACGTGGTGATTTGTTGGTTTGATTCCTCAGGTCGCGAGCTGGCAAGCACAACCCTCCCAGGATACCCTCCGCACGTCCCCCCAGCCGGACAGGGCAGCTACTCCGCTCCGGCGCTGACAGGGATGGTGCCTGGTGAGTCTTCAAAATGGGGAGGGGGAAAAAAAACAAAAGGGAAGGAAAAAGCCAGCATTTCAGGAGGAAAGCGTGGCGCTCTGTGGATGCTCTGTGCTGCGGTGAGCGTGAGGCAGAGGCCGCAGCGAGGGGAAGGGGAGGTGTGGAGCGGCCCGGAGTGGAGGAAGAGCAGGGGGGAGGTGATCCAGGGAGGTGATCCAGGCTGTGGGCTGCCAAGGCAAATGGTTCGCACAGGGAAGCTGAAGGAGCCCCCAGCCGCCCTTTAGTGGAGCCCGCGGATCGCCCTGTTTTGGACCGTGCCAGGGCCATCCCGTTCGGCACAGCCCTTGCGCTCACCCGCCCCTGTTCTCCGAACGCGCTGTGCCCCTCTGTGCTGTGTCCCGCTGGCGAGGTTGCTGGCCCTCGGGGATGGACGTGTCCTGACCTCAGCACTTCTCTGAGCAAAACCGCGCCCGACCGGCTGACCCCTGCGGGGCACTGCGTTGTCCTCAGGACGCTGCGTTTTGTAATTTCCTTCCGTGAGAAGTACTGGGTGGCACGAGCCGGCTGGTGGCCAGTGGGAGCGGAGGGCGTGCGGGCACCCGGGGCGGGCAGGCGCGTAACGTCATCGGGGCAACCGCGTCGCTGTGTCCCCACGCTCTGCCGCTTTCAGCCTGGATGTGAGAGAGGCACTGCGGGCCACGAGGGAAAGCGGTGTTCCAAGGTACAAATACGTACATTAAAAATAACGAATCTGGCCCCTAAGTATTGTATGGTTTGAAGAGCAGTAGTAAATTGGGGATTCTCTTTCTTTCTCCTGCTGCTTCCCAAGCCCTTTGGGTCATTTGAGCCGGCTCTTTGGAGTCAGCCAGGTCAGAGTGTTCCTGGGGAAAATGCCCCAAAGTGGGATTTTGTATCTGATCACCTGGCTCTGAGAGGTGGCGATTTAGAAAAAAATGCTCATAACAGGAAAGTGGGAGTTGGTGACGGTGATTTGATGTCCAGGCTCTCTCAGGGTTAATCTTTGTTACCAGCCTTGACTATGTTCTGCAATTGGGTTCTACCAGATTGCTAAGGAGTTAAGAAAAAAATCAGCCATTTTCCTTGTGTATTAGAGTTAGAAGCTGGCTGTGGAATTTGGGTCATGGGTTGTGTAGAAACCGGTTTTTACCCATAAAATGTAATCTTGGAAACAGCTGCTGCGAGGGCATCAGATGCACTTTGTGAGGAGTGAGAATAAAAAGTGAACACCTGAAAGTAAGGCTTGTCTGGAGAGCGCGTGCGGTCTGGGCCTTGTTTCACGCCGTTTCTCATGGACATGCACCCCTCATGCCGTTACTGGTACGTTTCTTCTGTCCTCAGGCAGGGGATGTCTGTGAGTCTACCACCATCTTTCAGAGCGCCTTTCTCTGAAAATCTGGCGTGAGCCTCAGTTCCTTCCCCGGCTAAGGGGAACACTTGCTCCTCCTTCTCTTTTGGGGTGCTGGGGAGTCAGTACCTCGGGAGTTACCGGCTGTTTGGGAGCTGCCGGGGTGGGATGGCAAAAGTGCAGGACGTGGGGCTTGGCGGTGCTCAGCCGGAGACACAGGGAGGGCTCGGTGATGGAGAGTCATCCGAGCTGATTTTCCCAGGTAATAGATTTTATTTTTAACTACACATAGGCTGGTGTGACCCATTATATTGAATAACTGCGCTGTTCCTCTCGCTGTTTCCTTTAATAACAACCTTCTGCTCCAGCTGGTGTGAAGGTCAGCTGCGATTCCTCCGGGCTCGCTTTCTCATTTAAGTGAGAATTTGCTAACTAGCATCCGAAACACCTTCTCAGTCCTTCCCTGACTCCTCTCCTTTGCAGGACCGGTTTCGGAGCCTTGCTGGGGAAGGCTGACCCAGAAGCAGCCGACGGGCTGGGTCTGGTGCCGCTGGCACGTCCGCGCTTGTTCCGAGACGGCCGAATTGCTGCGCCGAGCAAGGCGCCTGGTTGTTGCACCAGTTCTCAGGGATTCGTTTCACCGCCTGCCGCTGCCTTGTCGTAGTTTTCGGAGCCGCTGCTAGAAATGTGCTTCTTTGATAAGATTTTTAATCATTAGCTGTGAATTTCTGCTTGTAATTAAGTAATTGTGTGAGTTAAGTGCTTAGAGACGTGGGAGAAATGTATACACGATGAGACACAGGCCGTGTTTTGTTGCGTGCTTGTTGCTGCTGCCGCCGCTTGCGCTGCCGTGGGCAGACCCGTCCCCTCCCGCATCTGTTGGGGGTCTGCGGGGGTGTCCCGGTCCCCGGCATTTCCAAGCTGGAAGCAGGAGCTGTGCGGATTCAGCTTCTTGCTCTGTGCGTCTCTCTTCCCCAGCTCCTCCGGCGTTCATCCGGGCAGGAGAGGCTTCGTCCCCTGCCAGCCCTGTCCTTCCCTGGCTCTGCCGCGGGCGAGGATGCAGACGGGACTGGGTCCCCTCTGCCCCATCCGCGCTCTCAGGTCTCCTCCTTCCCTTCCCTGCAAAAACAGGGACGTGCGTGTCAGTGGGGAATTTCCTTCCATATGTGGCTTGTGAACGGCTGCCGTGGCCCAGAGAATAAGTTAATAAAATACTTTTCTCTAAATGACCCAAACAAGCAAATACGTGGCTTCAGTTTCAGTCCAGAGCTTTATGGGCTGAGGCCTGGCATCGCCTGAGGCTCCCGTAAATGCGTCCCCGCTGCGGGTCACGGGCTGTGCACGCTTCTCCTGCCTTTTGGTGGCTGTTGTCCCATAACGGCAACCGGAGAGGAGCTCTCCGAGAGGCCCTGCGGTTCCGGCAGACCGCGGTGCTCTGATGGCACAGGACGCAAGCGAAATGCCGCGGTGTGGATGGATGGGTGGATGGATGGGAAACGAATGGGCTGGGTGGTCAGGCTCGCAGCGGTGGTCAACGCCGCGCTCCAGCTGGAGGCTGGTGGCAAGCGCGGCGCTGCAGGGCGTGGGCAGGGTCAGTCCCGGTGAGCACCCTCATCCGCAAACGAGACCAAGCGCACCGCGTCAGACTTTCAGGTGGTGCCGCGCTGCGGAGCGCCGTCGGCATGCTCCGGGGTAGGGCTGTCCCTTGGAGGCACCTGGGCAGGCTGGGGCAGGAGTGTGGAATCCAGCAAGGGCAAATGTAAAATCCTGCACCAAGGAAGGGAGCAGTGGGCGACAAAACAGACCGAGGACTGCCTGGCTGCCTGAGGGGCTCTGGGGATGCCGAGCATCAGCCTGCGGTGCGCACGGGAGTGAGGGCAACCAGCAGCATCCCAGCCAGGAGCTGGAGGGAAGGGATCAGCCCCCTCATTTGGCACTCGTGGGCTCGCAATGGGACCAGTGCAGCTTTGGGCTCTCCGCCACAAAGAGGCAATGGGCGTAAGTTGAAACAAGCAAGAGCAGTTGGGGTCTGAGGAAAGTCACCAAATTCCTCCCCCACGAGGAGGGTCTAGCCGTGGAAGAGGTCACTCAGAGAGGCTGTGCAGTCTCCATCCTTGTGGGTTTTCAAGGCCGGGCTGGGTGACACCCTGAGCATCCTGGTCTGGTGTCGTGGCTGATCCTGCTGTCAGCAGGGTCTAGAGACCTCCTGAAGCCCCTTCCATCCTGAAATGCCCCATCATCCTGTGACTGAATGTTTTGATTATGGCACCACTGGAAATGTGCTGCAGAATCAGGAATTCACATGCTTCTGCTTGGTGCTGGGAGCAGAGATGGAGTCACTCGGCTGTTAGCAGAAGGACAACAGGTCCCTCTCTGGAGAGCAGGGACACCGGCAGTCCACGCGGGCGCACGGGTGGGACAGCTCTGCTCCAGACCTCAGTCGCCATTAAGCGACAGAGCCATGAATGCCCCTCAGAGGCTGGGGGGAACCGTACAGACAGCTCCCCGTCACAGGGCAGTGCCTGGTGTCTGCACAGGGACTGGGAGAAAGCACCCTGCACGTTCCTCCTCCCACCTTTCACCACGGTCTCACCCCACTGTGGCCCCAGCTCCCAGCCCCTGGCTCAGCATCCCTGGCCCACCCATGCTGCATGCCTGACTCGCCCTCTCCTCCAGGAAACCAAGAGGGTGGACCCAGCATAAATTTGGTGACCGCTGGTGAGTGTTCGTGGTGTTGGGAGCAGGCAGGAGATCACCAGCATCGCGCGGCATCTGTCGTGGGAAGCTGTGGGGTTCGGGGAACAGCCGCTGCCTGCCTGCCGTCCTCGCCTGCCCATGGCTGGGACGGGGGACGCGGCAGCTCCCGGGGCAGCTGGCCCAGAGTGGACACTTCTCTTTAATCCCCATCACCTAGTGCCTTCCGCCCTGAAGCGTGAGGGTCTGTATCCCTTGTAAATGTTTATTTTGTCTCGTGTGGCGCTCTGTATGTTCTCATTATCTATTTAGAGGTTTAATCCGCTGCTGATTCCTGCTAGATCCGTGGTCTCAGCACCGCCTCGGGCACAGGATCCCGCAGGTTAATGAGGTGCTGTATGCAGGAATTATCTCCAATAACGTGACACTGCTGCTGTTGTGTGTTCACACTGTGACTGTCCCGACAACGCACCGTGGCTTTAGAAACACAGAGCAGGGGTTTCCCAGCAGCCTTCCCGTTGTCTCCTGGGAAGGGCAGGCAGGAGCACACTGCATCCTCTCCATCCCGACCGGTACCTGCAGCTGGGAGCGGGGTGCCAGCCAGCTTTCCTCGCTCGTTTCCAAGAGGCAGGGCTGTTTGGCTCTTCTGGTGGAGGTGGGACCATCTCCTGCTTGCAGCTTCTGCTCTCTCTGCTCCCCTTACTGCCTTGCGTTTGCGGATTTGGCTTTGGGAGCACATCACTGGGAAAGGCAGGGATTTTACCCTGTGACCCGTGTGTGTGACCCAGGGCCCTTTTTGAGGTGAATTGTTTGGAAGGGAACGCAGCTGCTAAAGCAACGGTCTGCTGGTCACAGATAGCACACCGATACCCTATTGCCCTCGCCCTGGGAGGCTGGACCTTCTCTCCAGCACCGCTCCTCCTCCGCTGTGGGCTCTGCTGTGCTGCTGGCTGGGGCTGGCGTGGTGACGGGAACTGGTGCTGCTTGGGGACGGGTGCTGCTTGCCCGGGGTCTGTCTTGGGCCTTGGATGCTCCACACACCACCAGCTTGTTTCCAGCGCGGGGTCAGGTATCTCTCCACGAATCCCTGCTCCTGTCTGTGGGACTGCTCTGAAGGTCGGTGGTTTCCCATGTGTGGGGAAGTTGGTGGCCATGGGCAAGGAGACAGGAAGACCCAGGAGCGGTACCAGCGCAAGTCTGCTCTGAGGACTGCCGTCCCAGGAGCTGCGTCCCATTCGGGTCACCCTCAGGGCCAGGGCAGGGGGGTCACAACATTCACATGGCTGGGACAGCCAGGGCCAGGCAGGGGCTTGGCCATGCCGCTCTCCAGCTTCAGCCTCTGCTTACCCTCACCGTCAGGCTCACGGGGCCATGGCTGAGCTGGATGTAGATCACGCTCGAGTAGCTGTGGTCATTCACTGACATATTTATTCCAGTTCTTGTGTCAGAACGGCTCGGACAGCAGCCCCCCGCCCACCCGTTCCTATTCCCCCCTTCTTTGCTCTCGGCATCCCCGGGGATGGAGCCCCCCGCCCTGCCGCCCCGTCTCCCCTCCCCGGGACTGTCGTTCACCCTGTCCCCTCCTCTGCTGGCAGGACCTGCGCGGGTGACAGGAAAGGGTAGACTGTCCGGAATAGTGATGCTGAAAATATAGCCGTTAATGGGACTCTCGAAACCCAGATGTCCTTTCTGAACACCGGTAATTTGTTTTTAATGAAAAACCATGCAGTGACCCTGAACAAATGAATTTCCTTTATATGGAGTCTATGTGCAATTACCCGACTAAAGGGACCTGAAAACAGTGACATTCAAAACGGGGCTTTGGAAAGAAAAGCATCAAAAATAGCAACAGTGTCATTAGCAATCTTTTATCCAGGAGAAGATGTGAGTCCTAACGTGCAAAAGAGAAGGAGAAGCTGTTGGGAAACAAAACACGTGTTTTTCAGAGGCATTTTTTTCCTCGTGGATAGCAGGTACCAGCGCGGAGGAGAAGCTCCGGCGTAAAGCCGGCAGGGATCGGTGGGGTCTGGTCCCCCCAGCACTCCGCATTTACATTGCTTCTTCTGGCTCTGCCTTTGCCAAAGTTTTGCCATAGCAGTTCACGATCTCCTGGGGTACAGCAGCGAGTGTTCGAAAGCGAGGTAGCTGGGAGGTAACCACTTAAACACAGGGGCAGAGGAGGCGAATTGCGGGACGTGGGATGGCAGAGCCTGCGCCGCGTCCTCCTCCGATGTACAGCATAAAGCTGGAGCTGCTTGGTTTCTTGGGCAGTGACACTGTTGTGGCCGGTGACAGTGAAAGGAAAATCGGCCCTTTTCCCTAGAAAGTGAACGAGAAATAAACCGTGATGTTTCTTTGGGGAAGTGGGAAGTCTGCCAGTTTCCTCCTTGGAGCCTGGAGGTGACTCTGAAGTCCGTGTGCCATCTGGCCCCCTGCTTCACGCTGCTGTTTCGGCAGGGGTGTGTCTCTGCTCAGATTATGGACATTCACCGTTTTGTGCCAGGATCGTGACTTTTTGCAGCTCCTGTAGCTCAAACCCAGCAATTGACCGGAGCACCCCAAAACACCTTAACCCCTCGGGTGTGCACAAAGGCACCCACAGCTTCCACCGCCAGAGCCAGAAGACCTGCTGCCAAAGGAGCGACCTGTTGACGGGTGGCATTTTTGGGTTAAACCAATTTACTGTTTTATCCCAAGCCCGGGGCTGCTCCACAAAGGTGCCTCCCCACCCTTCTGTAGTCTCGGAAGACAAATCCCTGGGAAGTTTCATAACGTATGATGGAGCAAGTGATGTGCTGTCACAAACATCTTGGGGAAATACCAGATTGCAGATCAACTGACAAATGATTCCCTTAATTAATAACGAAGCAGTTAAGTCAATGGTGTATGTTTATCCACTGTTTGTGTACATTTTGAAGGAGGGCCTGCTAGGATCTTGGAAGCCTGGAGGAACGTTTTGGTGTTGATCTCTCAGGAATGTAATTACCTTACTTGCACAGAATACAGATAAAATTTATATTGTTTTCAATATGATGTTGTCAGATATTATTTCATTAAATTGATTTAAAAATCAGGATGGAGAGGGCAAGAAGGTGAAATGTTGGGAAGCCCGCAGCCTCTAGCTCTGCTGTTCCCACACCGTCCCCTTACAGACCCGATCCTCAACTGGGGTCAATTAGTGCCGACCCCCGACAGCCGCGGCCCTCGGCGGCTTTGCACCAGCTGAGGATGCCATCCCGCGTGTCCTGTGAGCAGCGGAGCCAGTCCCGTCTGCTCTGCGGGCTCCCTCTGCTCCGGCCACAATTTCTGCCTCCTCCCGTGGTGCTGGGATGCTGCGCGTCTCTAAACGTAAGTAAGCACGGCGAAGTGTGTATAAACAAAAGGGTCCGTATTTGGGAGTGAGGAGGAGGAGAGAAAACATATTGTATTGCTCCACTCTTTGGAAATTTCTATGCATTTGTAATAACAAAATTACCATAATTTGCTCGTTAACGCAGCTAAATCAGTCAAGCATTGTTCCAAACAGGCAGGGGCTGCTTCTCGCTCCAGGTCTGCCAGTGAGTTAAGCGGCGGTGGAAATTAGCATGCAAATAGCCCTAATTCGGCGGCCGAGCTGTCAGATCCGCATTCAGCTGCTTGTTCCCTTTGAAATCCCTGACAGGAGCGGCTCAGGCAATCCCACCCTCAAGTAGATCCAGCCAGAAGAGGTACCAAGGGGGCACCTCCTGAGTGACAGTTTGGCTACCTTCAGTCACATCAATCAGTCGCGTCAGCCGGCAGCGGCGTGTGGTGATGCCGGGGGGCCGTGGGGCGGGGGGGTGGTTTCCAGCCAGATCTCGGAGCCGAAAGCATCCCCTCCCCACCCCGGGATGGTGTGGGGTTTGGTGCTCCGGCAGCCGAGCGATGCTGCCCGTGGGATAGGGGAGTGCGCTGTTCGGTGGTTTTCAAGGTCAGCCGCTGTTCGCAGCAAAACGCGTCACTGTCTGGGGCTGTTTGGCGCTGGGACGTGCAAGCCGTGGTCTGTGGTCCTTTTCTCTGGAGCTCTGCCCAGGGCCAGTGGCCTGGCTGTGGCTACGGAGCCGGCGCGGCATCGTTGTGGAGGATGCTGCACTGGGCAAAGCAGCGTGCAGTCGGCGTGGGATGGATGCTGCCTGCGGCACCGCGGCTGCTCGCCACCCACGCGGACGGGAGGAGAGGGCTGGGGGCACACAGCTGATGGGACGGGGCTCCGTCCTGCGTCTCCAGGGGGAACCATGGGACCCTTCCACCTCCTGTCTCAGAGACACCGGCAGCAGCGGGACACAGAGGCTGCTCCCTGGCGATGGTTCATTCCGTGTTATGGGTCTGATGCGCTGCTCAGCCTTAAGCAATACCGCCAATTATAAAAACAACAGTGAGAATTTAAGCAGCCCTTTGTTGCTGCTGTTGTTTTTTATGTTACTAAAGATTTTCCTGTCCCCTGCAAGTCAGTTGGTTTTGGGCTCCATCCTGCAGCTACAACAAACACGGGTCTCTGCCCCAAAGTATCTGGAGCCAGAAATGTAAAGACGAGGTGCTTGCAGAGGAAATGTGTTAAAAGTTCACTCTCTCCTCATTAATTGCGTTAGCCCTGTAGGACCTGGCATGGTTGGCAGAGCTCACCGTACGCAGGGTCCGTTTCCCCCCGTCAAGGCAGCTCCTGGGGTCTTCTCCCTCTGCCAGGGGCTGCACCACCATCCTCCTCCTCCGTGAAGGCTGGATCAGCTTTCTGAGGGTTTCCTCACAGAGGTGTGCTGCTGCATCCTCTGTGGGTCCCCTCCCGTTTGCTCTGGTTTTGTCGTTATTGACAACTGTCTGTTGGCAGAAACACACTAAGAAAAAGCTAACACTAATTAGGAAGCCGTGAGGTCTAAATTAGTTCTGATTAATAAAGCTGTGGTTCGGATTAGTGAAGCGGAGCGCCCAAAAGCCCGTCCAGGTGCCCGGTGTCCTGAGCGCGGCCTCCGAGGTGCGAGGGCGAGGCTGGAGCTGACCCGGACCGCTGTGCTTGCCGGGCCGAACTCAGCGCCCTGGTCCATGATGAGTTTCTCGGCTCAGAGTGGCGGCGATGGGAGAGAAATCATACAGGATGCTGTATGATTTCTGAGTGTTCAGCCTTTTTTACGCTTGTGTCTCCTTGTGTTATGTCAGTACCCAGAGTTTAAACAAACTGGAGATTACAAACTACCGCGGTTACGAACAGCAAATTGCGGGAGGTTTGGGCACTGTGGTGTGCCCCGCATCTGTCAGGGATGCCAGTGACGGTTTGGGTGCTGGAGCAGCTCTGCGCCTCACGTGCCGGCTGCGTGCAGGAGCCAGACCCAGCCACCAGAATCGGTCAGGCAGTTTCCTGACAAATTGTGTTCAGCTATGAGCAAGCGCCGCGATCCCCAAAGTAAGCCGAGTGGAAAGCATTTCATGGCCCACTGTGCCTGTGAGCAGGAGTGTGAGGCGGCTGCTCTACGCCAGCGCGACGCCGCGCGAGGGGTGCATGGTGTCGCCCCGCAGGCAGCAGCCAGTTCGGAGAGGAGATCCTGTGTTCCCATCCCATCCGAGCTCTGCAGCCGAGCTGCCAAGTGCTCCTTGTGCGGGGGTGCTGGGGAGGATGCCGTCTCCTTTCTCCTGCGCGTTGGACCCTGGCTGTCCCGTCTGTCTCCCGCCCGAAGCGCTCTGGGGAAGGGCAGCTTCTCGCGCCTGGTCCCAAGCCTGGGTTTCTGCACGTGCTGAACGATGTGTCTGGCTTTGGGGGACAGCCGGACAGGATCTGCCTGGCTTCCTGGTGTTAGGAAGCACTTGTGAAGTTGTCCTGCGGTGAAATTTGCGTGGGCAGGGGAATGTGTGAGCCTGGTGCTGCACCCTGCTCCCCGCAGCCTCCCTCGCTGCTGCAGTGACCCATGCAGAGATTTGGCGGGGGGTTGCAGCCGTTCTCCTGCAGAGTGTTCCTTCTGAATTCAGCGTTTTTACTGCTTACCAGACTTGTTTTCCGACAATTTAGGCTTGATTTCTGTATGACGATTGCTGGAGGGAGTTTTCTTGCCGTTGCGACTGTTTGAATGTCGGACATCTGCCCTGCAGTAAATTCCAGCACTCAGAACTGGTGTCTGTGGTACAAACTGAAATCAAGCATTTTGAAACTGTGTTCTCTTTCCAGGAGTTTCTGGACACATTGAGATTTTATCAAAACAAGTGAAAATGCCAAGACATTACAATAGACTGTAATGCGGTACGATGCAATGTGATGTGATCAGTGCAAAATAAACAAAATGGGGTAATGTAAAGAAAATTAAAGTAAGTGAAAAATTTAAAGCAGAATGACATGCGTCGGTAAAAATGAAGGACAGTGTTCCAAGGACTGCCCCATTTTCACTGGGAAGGGTCCAAGGACACGTCTCCCTGCTCCCGGGCTGTCTGGCTGTGCCAGGAGAAGAGGGACAGCCTGGAGGGGGAAGTTCTTCCCAGATGGGGAAGAACATATCCTTCTGCAGAAAGAACAATATGTTTGCTTATTTCTGGGATGAAATACGGCACTGAGGGGCTTTGGTGGCAAGTAAGTAATCTGCCACCTATGGCTGCAGTGGATTTGGGATCAGGCTCTGCACTGACTGCAGAGTAAGCTGGGAAGTTTCAGTGTAACCCCCTTAATTCCTACATAGAAAGACTAAAATCGGCGCTCTGGTCCTGACTAGCTGTCCGTTTAGCAGCAGGTGCACCAAATCCCATCGGTCTCGGGTAGCAGCAGCAAAGGTTGCGTTGCCTCACAGAAGCTTTGCCGCAGAATAAAAAACTTCCGAGCACGTGCGGACGTTTCACTTGGAGCATCATCCCGCTGCGTGTGGGAGGAGACGCCCCGTCCGTCATTCCTTCCCCACCACGTGTTCTCTTCCTTGGCACAGTTCTCAGCTGATTCAGCTGGATCCGGCCAGGCTGAGCCGCTGCAGGCATTGCTGGGAAGCAGCTTTGGCCGCGAGACGTTTGCCGGCGGAGCGGCTGTCCTGCTGCAGGACAGAGCCGCCGCGCTGCCGGAGATTGACCTGAGCTCGGCTAACATGCTTTTCCTCGGCATTAGAAGGATAACTGTAACGTGGATGTGGTGTAAAACCAAAGCAGTGCTGTGAAAATCAAGTGAGAAATTATCTGTCTTCTGTCACTCAGGCATTCATTTGCATTGTGTTTGGTGTCAGAAGGGAGAACTGACATCCCTGCTGGGGCCGTCTCTCTGTGTCTCAGAGCTTGCACAGGCTCCTGTGATGACGGGAGGAACCCGAGGGGGACAGCAGACCCTGCCGACGTGCTAAAGCTGCCGCCCGGGGCGGCTGAGGCGCGGAGCCCCGCTGAAAGCGTGGTCTGGCAGGCAGACGGCCATGATGCTGAGGTCCTGAGCGGCTCAGCCGGGAGTGCTCCTCCACGCCGGGGGTTTACTTGAGGAGAAGAGACTTCTCCGTCCGTGGGAGGTGCTGGCACCTTGGCAGAAAGGGCAGGACTCACCGTCGCCTGATGTAGCCAGCGCTGCTCGCCCGGTCCCAGCGGAGCCGTGGCTGGCCACCAGCGTGGTCTGGCATGGCCACTGAGGGTGGGATGCCCGAGATGTGGGGAGATGCTCCCTCAGCCATGCAGATCCTTTCCTGCCCCCCTTCACATGTGCGTTTGCAGATAATTGGAGATGCTTCCATGTCAGCAGCAAAGCACCTTTATCAGGCTGCTTAAATTCCAGACTTCACAGTTTCCACACTGTAGCTATGTGATTGTGGCTCGTAACACTGCATCTGCTTCTGCTACAAGCTGAATTACTTGTGTAATTCCTGGAAGTAACCTCTCATTACATTATCGTTACGAAGGCTGGAATTATAAAAAAGGCTGGAGTCAGGACGAGGTGTGGAGTGGGACATTTTCATCTGAATCAAAAGCAACATTTCCATTACAAGGTTTGGAGAATTTCATCCCACAGGATTCTTCTTGGCACTTTTTTCACCAATTTGGGATGAATCTGTATTGCAAAGCTTGGTATTTTCTGTGAGTTGGAAGTTTTCCTTTCCACCCGGCCTGTGCTGCCGGCCGGTCAGGCTGGGGCAGAGAGGATGGAGCAGTGCCTGCCCTCGTCCGCTGCTGGGTGGCACGGGTGCAGATCTGGAGAGCCTGGGCACAAGGGCAGGGACTGAGTGACAGCCGCTCCGTGGCTTTGGGGGGGCGGCGGGCAGCCCCACGGACCAGGAGTGGGGCGAGCCATGGGCTGGGCTGGGGCGAGCAGCTGCAGCAGCCGGCATGGAGTGGCACCGTGTTCCCAGCCCCGCGTCCGGCAGCGCCGGCGCCGAGGCCCCAGGCGGGGCTCATGTGGCTCACTGGGCTCGGTGTCACGGGTGGTGTGGCTTCTCGCCCAAGGGTCTGCGTGGTCATGGCTCTGGGAGACGGCAGATGAGTCTGCGGGGGAGCCGGGAGAGGGAAGGGGCAAATTCCTGGCCGTGGTTAGCGGCAGTGCCATGGTCCGTGCGGATGAGTGGGCAGTTGTCCTCCCGGCACGGGGAGATAAATCTCCCCTAATGCGGCTCCAATGTGGTTGCTCTGTGGCACCACCTCCCTTTGTTGTATTAAATACCTTTGTGTACAAAAGTTTAAAGCGTGTAGCTAAAAGCAACGTGCTTGCAGTAATTGCAGATGTAAATCTTTTTTGTCATCCTGCGAAGACTGGGTGAGGTATTTCATAAATATGTCAGAAGCAGCATTAAAATTTTATGGCAGGCAGCACGGGTCGAGAATAGTACGGTGACTTCACAGCAAGGTACGTCCACCTCAACCCACAACTCGTTAGTCATTGATGGGATCTCTGCACCTCGCAGCTTCTCGGAAATGAGGTAGCTCACAAAAATCTGCGTGTTACTGTTTTCTTAAAATATGACAGCCTGCTCAGAACCGTTAAAATAAAATCGTACATACTTGAGCAGGTGCTAGTTAGTATAAAGATAAAATAAGGGGGAATACTGTCCAATCAGTATGATCATAAAATTATATAGAACCTTCATTAGAAGTTAATTGGCAGTCTTGATGGGACTGGAAAGTTTGGAGAGATGCTCTCTGAGTGTGACCAAGTGCCTGCCAGCCGCAACTGCAATAATCTGCTGGTGTGCAGGGAAATTAGCCAGTGTACGGGCTAATTTCGTTTTGAAATCACAGGTGTGGAAGCTGGGGTGATGATTGCACCTAGGCTGGGCATTGAAGGGTTAATGAGTGACGGCAGGGTGTTACAGATGTGAGTGAGGTGTGCTTTTGGCGAGTATACAGATACTGGTGGTCTGAAAACACAGATGATAATAACCGATCCATGGATCTGCTGGATTCTTACAATGAATTTGGCAGAGGATTGACAAGCCTGTTTTTCCCTACACGTGTAAAGAGCGTGCACGGACCTGTGCCCGCGTGTGGACATCTCTGTATGAGGGTGCGTGTCTCTCCGTACACACGGGCTGTGTTTCTGCACGTGCTCCCCGGAGGAAGCCGCTGCCGACGGTGCGGTCCCCAGATGCCAGGAAAACGCTGCAGAGTCTGCTGGTGGCGGCGGCTCCCGATACCCTCGCGGGTGGATCCGTGTGCGGTGCCCCACCTGCTGATGGAGCAGACCCCTGCCCCTGCTCGAAGCCGGGTTTCGCCCCCGGCGTCGGTTCGGCCGTTGGGCGGGTTGCTGTGATGCTGTCTGTAGGGAACTGAATGTGAAGGAGATAGGAAGTGTTTTGGGCAGCAGATTGTTCGTCCCGCTTTTTGGAGAGAAATGAGCTTTAACGAGCAAAATACATTCACTCTTGGTGCAAGTTTGTTCGGGAGGGTGTTGCAGGTGCTGTTCACGTTGCTGGCCGCGGTAATTAGCAGTTACCGCCCCGTTTCCTGGCCGTTCTTTCAGTGTGCGGTGCAGGCGCTGTCTAATTAATGGCATGGCGTTAACAGCCCTACCTGGGATGCTGTTGGCCCGTGGTTGGCCGGGCTCTTGCAGCACCGGGCAGCGCCAGGGGTTCGGCCTCGATACAGCTGGGTGGAATTTTTGACATAGTTTTATTGTGTTGTGTTTGGAGAGCGCAGGTGGGGGTTTAGAGGGCTCAAAACTCGTGGTTTGCCCTTTTTTTTCCCGTGAAAATCAAGAACTGAGGGTTTTGTTCTGTGTAAGGAAACTTCTACTTAAACTCATTCGTGAGGGCTGTTCTTCTGCTGAAATCCATCACTTTCATCCTCAAAAAAAGAAGAAAAGAAAAATATTAATTGTGCAGAAAGCATTTCCCCTTCTCCATCTACCAGTGCCTTATTCAGTTCTTCCCTGTGGGAATGGATGAATTGCTGGTGAGCGAGGGTCTAGAGACCAGGAGCAGCTTCCCATTTTGACACGGAGTATCTCAGGCATTTTGAAAAGCAGCTTTTTTTCTTTCAAAACTGCTCATTGAAGAGGTTTTCCAAAACAGCATTTTTCAGTCCCCTTGGGAAATGTTTCTTTGTCATTAAAGCTCCTTCCAACCTCAAACCACACCAGCCCCAGCAGTGAGCAAGCGTGGGGGGTGCGTGATGCTGAGCTGCCTCCCGTCCCGCTGACATCCCCCACCAGCCGCCAGCAGCACCCGGGGCGGGCAGCGGCCGTGTGCCGGGAGGACGCTGAGCTCCGAGCTGGAGTGAATCGCCCAGGGACGCCTGCCAGCCCTTCGGGGCTTGGCCACCATCCCGAAATGGAAGCCGGAGGCAGGCGGCGAGCTCCATCTGAGGGAAGGACCCTGGGGCTGCCGTCCCTGCCTCGCGCTGCTCGGTGCGTCCCTACGTCTCTTTGGGGCCATGCTTTCTGTAGCGCATGGACTGCTCTGTCTAGAGCAGGCGGGTTCACGGCCAAGTGTGCCTGGTCCACGGAGCAGAAGGCAGAGTTACTGGTGTCCTCCATCCCGTGGACAGAGAAACGCAAGGGACCAGGAGGAGACCTGCCAGATTACCGCTGGCCAACCAGCGCCGTGCCCCGGGTTTCTAGTCCCCCAGGGTAGATGCAGCTGATGTTTACAGATAAAAGCAAAACAAATCACAAATCCTGTTGTTTGCTAATGAATGCTGAAACTGGAACAAAGTCCAAGTTTCAATCAAAACAAAAACTGCCAATAAAATTACTTTGGATTGAGTGAAAAGTTTTTCGATTGAAAGCTACAGTTTGTTCTTCCAGTTGAGATTTTTGGACTTTTTTTTAACCTTGTTGAACTCAATTTCAAAACTTAATGTCTCTCTGAATTTAAAAGAAAAAAAAATATTTGTTTGGAAAATATCTCGTTTAAAAAAAAAAACATAGAGAGCTCTTTTTTAACTGAAGGAATTTGCCAAAATTGTCACAGATTTCCAAAACTATTTGTGATGTGAAATTACATTTTTTTTGTGAAAGCAGGATTTCACTGAAAGGTGTTCCGAGCTCGCCCATACGTGGAGAAAGCTTCTCAGGGAGCGAGTTGTGCGTCACGGAGGCTGCAGGTTCCCAGGCTGCGGATCCCTTTCTCTCTCGCCCGGAGCCACAACGACAGTTTGGTGCGGAGAGGCAGATTCGCTTTGCTGAGGGGAAATACGCCGTTGTCTCTGCAGAGAGGCCGGACCGTTTCCCTTCTTTTCTGAGGTCTCTCAGACGTGTTTGCACTCCGACTTTATGCAGGTGCTGCCCGGGGCTGCTGGATCACGAAGCCAGCTCTGGGGCGGTGTTGGCGCGCGGGGAGAAGTGGCTTCTGATGCCCACCCAGCGCAGGGGCTGCCCGGCCCTCTCGCACTGCTGGCTGCTGTGTGATGGATCTCAGGGCTGCGTTTGGGTGGCCGCTGTCCCGTGGGGTCCGTCAGCGGCGCGCAGGCTGCTGGGGTGCGTTCGTGTGGCTCGGCGCCATGTTAGCCCCGCTCCCCATGCAGCTGAGTGTACCTTAGCTACTGGGGTAATGATTATTATTGGAATTCGCTGAAGAAATTTATGATCCGTGTGATTGCTTCCACAAAAGAAGACGATAGAAAACAAATAAGAGTCATGGGAATGTTAATTTTAAAAGTTGCAGTAAGGTCCTTTGCCACAGGGAAAGGCAGGGACACCTGTAGCCCCTGCTGGGAGGTTGGGCTGGAGGGGGAGCCGCCTTCGTCCTCAGGGACCCAGCCTAGGCATGAGTACAGTAGATTATTTTAAAATTTACCATGGACCCCTGTGAGGAATGGGTTGCTATTCTGGCCAGACTCCATTTTTTGTCCCACAACTCCCATTTTGCAGCTGCATTTACTGGACACCGTGTCTCCTGGTTTGTTTTAATGTTCTGCCAATGGAAGGGCCAAATTAGACACTGTCCTGAGCCTGGAGCTTGGATGACAAAATGACCCAGCTGAGCAGGAGCAGTGGAGAAAACCAGCGGCTGGGATGGGTCCAGCAGGAGGGATGGTGCAGCCGCGCGGTTGTGGTTGCTGTCCCTGTTGGGAAGCAACGAATCCCGCCGGCGCTCGCCGGGAGCTGTTGCGTGGTGGTCACAGGGAGGAAGGAAGGGACGTTGTGTGGCCTGCACACCGTGTCACCTGCAGCCGTCATACGGACACCGCCACTCACCCCCATGGTCATGGTGGCTCCTCCTCAGCCCAAATGCGTGTGCAGAAACCTGGTATCTGAGAAAACGCAGTGCAAAGTGCGCGAACGCGTGTCCGCCTTCACGTGGCTGGCTCTGGTTGAGCTGCACCAGCTCTGGAGGTTCTGATTCACGGAGTCTTCTGAGACTCTGGGACTGGAGCAGTGTGTTGAACTGGGAGGTGACACATAAAACTTCCTTGTTGAGTGTTTGTTCGAGTTTTGTGTTTCAGTCCGGAGGTACCAGTGGCTGGCTAACGAGCTAGGCTGCTGGTTTCAGCTGAAGTTCAGTGCCATGGGGTCCTAAGAGGACACGGCTAAAGGACAAAGTCGTTGCTGCTGTGGTGCCCGACGGGGCCGCAGCCGGGGGCCCGGTGCGGTGGAGTGCAGTGGCCGGCCAGGCTGGGGAGCAGGGGCCCGAGGGAGGTGGGAACTCCCCATCCGGGGAGATTTCCACGCCTGGCTGGGCATGGCCGGTGTCAGAGCTGGCCCTGCTTTCAGCTGGGGTTTGGACCAGAGAACCTGCAAAGGCCCCATCCAACGTACGTTACTCTGTGATTGCAGCGTCCATGTTGGAAAAAAAATCAGATGACCCATAGCTTGCATCCCCCTCGCACCTGCCGAGATCCAGAGCTGGCTGAGGCTGACTCTGGGCTGTCCGGCGGCGTCTGCTGTCCCTGCTGCCCGTCTGCCCACCCTGCTGCCTTTTGGTGGGGTAGGAGGGTTTCCAGCACCCTCCTGCCCTGAGTCCAGCACCGCTGCACAGAGGTGCCTGCATCCTCCCCGTGCCCTGCCGGGGCAGTTCCCTAAGGCCACAGCGGTTAGAAGGACACCCTCAAACCTCTCTCCATCTCATGGTTCCTGAGGTTTTTAAGTGCACACTTTTCATTTTTTCTGTGCATCACAAAGGAAACTTGCAGGAAGCTTGGCTTAAAACCGCACAGACTGTAGAGATGAGTTGATAATCCCCAGAGAAAACGCTGCGGAACGGGTGATGCTGTTCTGCCTGCAGCAGCGGGTCCGTCCGCCGCCTCTGGACTGCGCGGCCGCCCTGGGGCCCATCCTGCGGGCGAGGGGCTCTGCCGCTGTCCCGCCGCCTCAGGGCAGAGTGCGTCTCCCGGGGCTCGCTCTGCCTTCTGGCAGCAGTGTTACTGGGAATGGTCCTGTCCCCCTCCCCGACTGCACCTCTGCCTCTGGGGCTGACGGGGGTCTGAGCGCTTTTGGGCCACAGCCGCATAAAGCGTCGCGGCAGTGTGGAGTCAGGTCTGCAGCGAGAGGGGGGTGACTCAGGCAGAAGCCCTTGGTTTGGGCTCTTTGTGTCTCAGCGATGCCAGAATTACTGAGGATGGGTGCGATTGCCACCCCTTCCTCGTGGCGCGGCAGGCAGCGTGCGCGTGTGTGCAACACGCCGCGCGTGTCTCCGGGTAGCCGATCCGTCGTGTTTTCGAACAAGGCGAGGGCTGGCTGCTAAGCAGCGCTGTCAAGAAGTGTGGCTGATGGACCCTGGAATATCTGGTGGAAATCACGAGGCATTCACACCGCGTTCATTCATCGAGCTTCCTTGCACCTATGGCTGTACCATTTGTCTGCCCGAGTGCTGCGGTGCTAGTAGCAGGGCTTGAGACTTTCTCCCTCACTTCTCCTTTTCCCCTCCCCTCTCTCGTATTTCTTTTCCCTCATTTTCCGTCCTACCCCCCTTCTCTCTCCCCCTTTTTTTTTTCCCTGCAAGGCTGATGGATATGCAGAGTATGTTAAGAAGCAAGCAATACTGTCACCGAGCTGATGGTGCTCAGTGACTCCTCGAGCTCCTGGCTGGTCTGTACTGCAGGAGCTTGACACCCTGACCACTGAGGCATAAAAAACAGAGAATTGGAAGCCTCAGCCTGACAGGCACCGGAGCATCCCCCAGAGAGGGTCCACGATGTGTGTCTGCATGTGAGTGTGGGGAGGAGGGCAGTGGGGATGGTGGGGGAGGAGAGCAAGACGGGAGAGGATGAAACAATGAGATGTCAGCGCGTTCCCACCCGCAGCCCTGCCGCAGCACTGATGAGCGTTTAGAAATCGCTGCCGCCCGCTCAGTGGCACGCGCGGCGTCGGCGCGGGGTGGACTGGGTCTGTGCGGCCTCAGGAGGATGGGAGAGGGGAGCGACGGGTGCAGAGGGGGAGGCAGAGTGGTGGGACAGCTGGGAATGAGGAGTTGTCCTGTCCTCAGATGGGTACACGTGCCTCTCTCAGCCGCAGCACTTGCAGGGGTGCGGTGCATTGCTGTCAGCTTCGTGCAAAGCCTGGGGTGCTACCAGCACTGGAGGAGCTGGGCAGGCTCAAAGAGCCTGCGGCAGCGGTCGGGGTCTGTCCTGCTGCCCTGTCCACTCTGTCGCTGGGTCCCGGCACCGCGCAGCTCCGGGGGAGGACGCGGTGGTGAGATGGCTCTCGTTGGCTTTGGCGTGTTGTGCTGGTCAGGCAGCGCAACTGGTTTGTGCAGCTAAAACAGGGCTGGATCTCTGCATTTCCCACCATCCTGTGGAGAGGAAGAGGTGAAACCGTTGGGACAGGCACTGTGAGCCTCTCACTGTAGAAGAGGCGCCCACAGGGTGAAGGGTTTTTTGTGCGGCGCACATGGGAAGGAGGACCCGGCGTGAGCCCTCCAGGACTGGGGAAGGTCACATTGCTCACCCACGATGTTACCAGTCCGTTTGCTGGCCAGAGACCTGCTGGAAGCCGAGGGGATTTGGGAAGAGAGGGTGGGCAGGGAGGACTCTGGCTGAGCAGACAGTGAAGGTGGGGGGGCAGGAGAAGAGACCAGAGAGGAGCCACTGTGTCCTGCTGGAGGGGGCTTGCTCCCTGGGGATGCCGCTGCCGGTGGCCCTGGTACCTCAATGGCTCCTGATGTCTCTTCTGGCTTCGCCATCTTCACTGAGCCTCACTCCTGTGGCGTGAGCACTGTGATGGAGCTAACTGTCGGTTACTGAAGTCATCTGTCATCCAGGACAGGGAGCAGAGAGGAAATGTAGATCCGATGAGCTCCACCACGAAGCACGGTTTGGAAACGGCTCCATTTTCCATGGCGCCTGGTGAATTAGCACCGTTCCTTAGAAGCTGTAATGAGAACCCGCTCAGAGCCTGTGCAGAAACATGGCCAGAGTAGCAGGGCATGCTGCTGGCTTCAGACCTCGCCTGGTTGCCCTCTCCGTGCAGGCTGGGTCAGGGTGGAGAGGGCAGGTCCAGGCTGGTGGGTGCGGTCCCCAGGATCCACAGGGCTGTGGGGAGCGGAGAAGAGTTGTTAACGGGGACGCCCCAGAGCAAACCGGCGATGGGCAGCTCTTGCCATCAGCACATTCAGCGCGTTCACCACCGTCCTTTGGTGGAGGCTGGGGCAGCTCCTCGTTACTGAAGCAGCATCACGTGGACACCAAGCTGCCCTGGAACCGGCCCTAAATTTTGTCACCAACCTACTCATGGGCCTGGGGACCCAGACGTGGTGCCCAGGGCAGGTCGCTGGCTCGTGCTGGCTGGGGGTGCTGAGCCTGGGGAGCTGGAGATGGGGCAGCAGGGGTCGGCTGCTTGGCTGGGGTACAGGCAGCCCCGGCGTACGCAACAGGGGCTGCGCCGGTGCTGAGGACCAGAGCAGGTGAAGGTCACAGCAAACATCTTCTGCCGCAGCCTGGCAGCCCTCGCCTCCTCTTGCCGTAGGAAGCCTACTCTTTATCACGCTGTGTTGTGTGTGCATATATTTGTGTGTGAGAGAGGGAAGAGGAGAGGAGGAAAAAGGAGAGGAGGAGTGCGGGAAACTGTCATTTGTTGAGGAGTTCCTAATAAATCAGCAGCACCATGGGGTTTGGCACGGTGGAGGAGCCGGGTGCCCTGCGCAGGGTCAGAGCCCCGTGGTGCAAGGCTCTGTCCTGAAGAGCCTGCAGCTGAAGTATGAAACAGGAGGTGACACGTGAAGAGAACAAACAGATGGAGAGAGTGGGAGCTGGTGAGGAGATAAATAGCAATAGCTCCTTGAGCCTTTTTTGTGCCTTTGTCTGGAGGGTTTCAAAGCCATCTGAAAGTGTCCCTCTCCTTGGGTTGTGGAGATGGGTGGATATCTGGGACCAAGACCACGTTCTCCCGGAGAGCCTGGAAGGGTAGCTGGTATCTAGAAGATTTGCTGGTTCCTCTCCTGCCGGCAGAGACCTCGTCTGAGCAGCCCTGCCCTCGTGCTGTGTTTCTTGCCCTGAGTGCCGTAGGGCTGCAAGAGGCAAGGGCCAGCCCCGTTGATGGGTCCCAGAATCTTCTCCACCCCCTCCCCCGTGCTGTCTTGCTCCTGCAGCAAGGACCTGAGAGAATCCCACCAGCTCAGGGCTGCAGCACGAAGAGGAAGTGTAGAGGATGGCTGCACCCATTTGTGTGATAATTCTCCCATCCCTGCTGCCCTTGCTCACAGGGGTGCCCAGCAGTGCTTTTACTGAGGCCATCAGTGCAGCACAGCACACGCTAAAGAGCTCCTCTCCCCCACAATGGTAACTGTGATTTCAAATCAAATGATCTTCTGTTCTGTCTTTTTCTCTTCAATGTAGGGAGCGAGTTTTCTGGGAGCCCGTACAGCCACCCACAATATTCAACGTACAACGACTCCTGGAGATTTCCCAACCCTGGACTCCTGGGTAAGTTCCCATCCCTGACCTAGGGCTTGGTGAGACCTGTACCTTGCTTGCGCCCGGCAGCGATCGCCCACCACTGTGGGGTGGGCAGGACATGGTCCTGTCGTGGTCCTGAGTCTCCGTGCTCGGCCCCATGCAGGACTGCAGGTCTCCGCTGGAGCTCACAAGTGCTCTTGGTTCCCTTCGCCAGCAAGAAGCCCCTGCCCAAACCTCTTGTCTTCCCGTTTCTGCCCCATAAAATCCTCCCAGAGACACAAGGTGTTGCCAGAAGGCAGCATCCCCATTTTTTTGAGGGTAAAGCTTCCTCTTGAGACAAAACTTGGGGTGCCCGGTTGCTTACGGCCGAATGCAAGCCCCCGTTGCTCCCCACACTGTTGTTTCTTGCTCATTGACGCACTTTGTGTTTCTCCCCGACCTCGCATTGCGTTTGTTTCCCGGTTGTGTGTCTGCCCGATCCGTCCCTCCTCTGCCAGCGGCCGCTGCGCCCACGCATCCTGACGGCAGCGCGGTCTCTGCAGGCAGTGGGGGGGCGGGAGCCCTGTGGCTCCTGCGGGATCGTGGCCCTCATGTGAAGGATAAACATAATCCATTTTACACCACTGTCAAAAGCTGGCCCACTCTGACCTTATATACATGTAGCATGCAGTAATTAGAATTTTTCCCTGCATAATTTGCATGGATGAGGTAAGTAAAATACCAATTAATTGTCATCTCTCAACACAGGAGGAGCATGCCTTGGAGATTTCCAGATTTATGGATGACAGGGCTGTTATATGTGACCTCCAGCAGGGAAATAATTTTGAATTTTTGTCATACTTTTTTCATCCAGTTTCTTTGTTTTAAGTAATTGCGTCCCCGTGTAATTGAGCCACCCAGGCTGTATTCATCATGGCTCTTGTCCTTAAACAAATCCTCGGGGAGCCATAGGCAGCCTCTGCCTCCCGTGCCATGGTGCTGGTGTAACGCCGCTGTTTGCCGTGCCACAGTTAAGGGTTTGTTAGCGCTTCCATCATAAATCAGTGGACGGATCTCCAGCTGATATGGATGGGCATAGCTGCACAAAGCCGGGGGAGCCCCGGCGCATAGACCCGCAGTTTCCATGGCCACAGCCGGCAGCGCCTGCGGGGTTTTGGCTTGGCAGCGTGGGGACGATGCTTTGGCCCGGGGGAAGAGCACGCGCCATGCTTTCTTGGTTTCGATTTTGCAATTCCTTTGGAAGCAGGAGAGCTGCCTCAGCAAAGCTCTGTTGCATGGACAGGCCTGGGGAGCTGGGTTTTGGGCGGCTTTGTAAATTTTGCCTGCAGATGGGTAAAGAAACTGGCATGATACTAAAAGTCAATGAAAATCCAGCCGCCATCCTGCCCTTCCCCACGGAGAGAGGGCTTTTGGCAAGGCTCCTGCGCTGCGCAGTGTGCTCCCGCCTGTGGGTGCACATCCCCGTGGGCGAGGACCTGCACACCGGAGCCAGCCCGAAACCTTCCCAGAGCGCCGCGCAGGGATGGGCAGGGATGGGCAGTGGCTCAGGGATGGGCCGTGGCCCCTGGACTCCGGCAGCGGCAGGTCATGCCCACAACCTGCTCCGCTCTTGGCTTGAGGTGACGGGCGCATCTTGCCCGAGGGTGCTGGCCAGGGCGCAGGGCAGGGTACGTCCCTGTGGTGCTCCGAAGCCGGTGGAGATGGGCAGGTCTGGATCAGGAGAAGACTTTAAAAGAAAGGCTTGTCAGGAGCTGGCTGCTGGGACACCTTTTACCTTTGCCTTTCTCTTCTCTCTGTGCTTCCTCTTTCTCTCGTTTCA
The DNA here is from genome assembly GCA_011801015.1 of Ardeotis arabs. Taxonomy (NCBI): domain Eukaryota; kingdom Metazoa; phylum Chordata; class Aves; order Otidiformes; family Otididae; genus Ardeotis; species Ardeotis arabs. The sequence continues at coordinate 115,468 of JAAGAY010026121.1, forward strand.
TTTTTGGATGATATGTTTTGGGGGTAAATTCTGTCCCATTTTCAACCCTGCGGGAGGCGTGCCGTGTGAGCGCAGCTGAAAGGCAGGCATGCTTCCCACAGCAAGGCTCGCTTCTGGGGCTGGCGAGGATTTCTACAGCAGAGTTTGCTCAGCAGCATGCTGTGAACATGCTTTAAATGAGGCAAGGGGCAAAAAGATTGGGATGCTACCGTTTTCCTTTGGAAACTGCAGCTGTATTGAAGTGTTTCACAGGATAATGACAACAGTGCTGGTGTTTATTGCTGGCAGGATCTGTTAAAATGTATAACCTTGGCTTCTTTTTTATCCTCTTCGAAAGACTTTGTTTTGGTATTTTCAAAATCTTATGTTTCAGTGCACACAGACCCAGTCACTGCGCGGATAACGTTATATTGCTTTGAGTGCGCAATGACATGCTGATTCGGAGCTAGGAGACTGGAAGTTTTGATGTATCAGAAAGAAGAAGAAATCAGAATTTTTGTTCTGCATCTAAGGATGGACTTACCATTCCAGCTCAGCCTGGTCACAAAGCTGGGAGTGCTGGAGTTTCCTGGTGGGGGATCCCCTTCTCTGGCCCTGGCACTTTTCCCGTACCCGTTCGGCCCTGTCCTATTGTTGCTGCGGGACTTGCTGGGCTGGCTGGGAGCTGGTGCAGCGGGCATCTCCAGGGTCCGTGGCCCAATACCTGGGCGGGGAAGCCCAGCCCGATTCCCTGTGCCCAGAGCGCTGGAGGGCGGTGCCGGTGAACTGGCGCTCCAGCAGACACTGCCAGGTGCAGCTGCAGCCGAGGAACCCGAGCAAGAGCATCTCCGTGTCTGGCCACGGGCTGCGGGTTGGACCCGCGAGATCCTGCTCACCCACAGCTCTGCCTCCTCCCTGGAAGCCTGGTCCTGCACTCCTGTCTCCCTGTGTGCCTGCTAACCCCACCGGTAGCTCAGGGCAGGTGGGAATCCTGAGTGAGAGCCTTAAAATCCTGGCCGAGGTCTCCTTGCACACAGGAGGCTCCGCGTGATGAGCCTGAGCACCTGCAGCGGAGAGGAGGTTAATTTAAACTGTACCCAGGATGCTTCCACTCGTCTCAGGAGTATACGTGAGTGCTTTTAGTAATCCTCTCCTGAGAGAGTCTGGCAATATCAGCCTCAAAGCAGAAACCTTGACAAAATTAATCAGGACTGGTACATGGACTGACACAGTTTGTTTTACTAAGTCCCACTCCCTTTACCGAGATGAAGGTGTAATGCTGTAAGCACTTAACAGCGCCTATGTCCAATTAATTCCCTGTGCTGGCGAGGAGGAATCGCACGGCAGCAATCGCACCGGGCTGAGACTGGTGAAAGAGCAGCGAGAAGGAGAGCGGCCGTGATTTGCAGGTGGCAGGAAGGAAGGATACTCGGATTGAAAAATGTTTTTTGGGGTGAATAAAGATAAGAGGAATAGAGACAGCTGAGCGTGGTGAAAGGGCTCTGGTCATTAGTGCTCGGTCTTTGTCGCGTGAGTACGGTGCAGCAGCGAGAGGCATGAGCCGGTGCCTCCGTGGGAAGGCAGGGCCATGCTGTCGGCATGCGGGCGGTGGGAGCGGCTGGCTGCTGCCCCTCGCCCCTGTCCCTGTCCCTGCTCTGCCCTTGCGCTGGTGCTTCCCGCTCCGCTGCACCTCTGTGCCACAGCTGGCGCGGGAACCGCTGCCAACGGGTGGCAGCTCCCTCTGCGGGGCAGTCCCAAATGCCGTGCCCCATTGCTCCTGCAGAAGGGGAGACAACCATGCCGCAGTCTTCCGGAGTGGTCCGCAGAAGCAGGGGCAGAAGACGAAGTCGGTTACCTGCTGCAGCTCTGCGGCGTCTTCCCACTCCCCCGTCCCGTTGTCGGTCCCAGTGGCACCCGTGCCCAGCTCTGTGGCAGGGCCACGATGCCCTTTGCTGCACGGGGTGGCTCAGTCCTGCCCCGACCGCGGCTGGAGTGAGGACGGACCCCGAGTTTCCAGAGGGATGTGCTGGGAAGAGGATGCAAACCGTGGCCAGGTGTGTGGTGGCTCGGTGGCTGTGGCCAGGAGTCCCCATCTCAAGGCCAGAAGAGGAAGGTGGAGAAAGGCACATCTTTTCATATTTTTTCTTTTTTTTTCCCCCACTGCGCTGCGAATGGCCTGCGAGTGGTGTGGTACAGGGATGCACGTGGAGATGTGCCCACAAGCACACGGGAATCAGGCACGCGCGCGCCTGGGGCTCAGTCCGTCACTGTCAGCGTGTCCTGGCGCACGCTGGCGTAGAGGCCGCTGAACACGCGCTAAGAGTGGGTAACGGCAACGCGGTCTAATGAAGAAAAATGGTTCAGTTACGTGCTGGCTTGTTGCAGTAACTTCTTTACCATTTTTCCGCTTCGCATGTGCCTTGATGCTGCTCGCGGTGGGTTTCGTCTGACGCCGCGTCCCTGCTCCTGCCCGGACGTGGTCCCTGGCTGGGAGGGTTTGCCTGCGCCGTTGCAGTGCCGTGGCTGCCGTGCCGGCATGGCATCGTGTGAGGGCACGGCTCGGAGCCGGTCAATTAAGATTAGATTGGGTTCTTCTGAGGGTTTCTGTGAAAAGATTACAGAACAAGTAGGCGCCAGAAATGACTATGTCAAGAAATAAATTGATGGTAGTGTGAATTAGAAAGGAAAAATGACAGAAGGACGAACAAGTCTGTTCTGGATGGGGACGTGGTGACAGGGAGGAAGAGTGAATGCTTTGTGATGTGATGTTTTCATTTTTCACGGTAAATACAAGCTTTTTTGATTTCACTGCTGAAAGGCAAACTGGAAAAATCAAACCCGAGAGCAGTGTAAGGCCTTTGGAAAGCATGAGAGAAATATTGGGCTTTGGTAGCTGCACTGAGTCTGAGTGGCAGGAGAGGAGGAGGGAGGGGGAAAGTGAAGGCTCTGACCCCAAAAAGACCCCTTTTGCCCCAAAACCTCAGGAAGCACTGCATCTGGGTCTGGTGTTGCTCCGTGGGTGAAATGGTTTGGTGCCACTGGATCCACTTCCTGGATTTTCCACTGCTCTGCCGAAGCTGAGCTGCCATGGCCGATGCCAGTGCCGGCAGGGCCTGGGGTTTCCACCGGCAGTCACACCTGGGAGCTGGGCAGCAGCTCCCCCTGCTCTCCATCAACCTCCTGATGCTATGGTGGGTGAGGACAGCAGTCCCACCTGGCTCTTGACGGGCCTGCAAGGCATTTTGCCCTGAGGTTCTGCCTGTCCCATGGTGGAAGGTGGCCTCTAAGGACTCCTGGGCAGCAGGAGTAGCTGTCAGGGGACATGGGCTGACAAACTGGGCACCCCCGGGCGCGTGGCCCCCTGTTCACTGGCTGTAGAGAACACCCCCAAAACCCCAGCTAGACAGGGCATGCACATTTCGAAGTCTGGTGAGCTGTTGGGTTTGCCTTTGCTCATTTAAGGCTGCCTCCTTTCGCCAAGGAAGGCCTCAGCGTTTTTAATTGCTGGAATTTGGCTGGGATACACAATATATAGCGGTTTATTTCAGGCGTTCACTGTCCTTGTGAAGCTTTCCAGCATTCTCCTCCATGAAATGCGGTTCTGGAGGCTGGGGCTGGTAGACCTAGTGTCAGTTACCTGGAAGAGGAGTGTCCGTCCAGCTTGGGACAGCAGCTGTGGTGCCCTCAGCAGATAACACAAGGTTGCCAGCTCTCCACTTACGCAAGTGTAAATGGGACCATGACCTTCTGAAGGCATCTGCTTTGCCTCCACTGATTATGGCTTTAAATACTTACCTTTTAATGAATAAATCTAAATGAGATGGGCTCCTGTCTAAGAGTTCTACAAACATCTTTGCAAATGCTTAGTCTGGTCAGTGATTTCACGGACTGTCCCAAATTACTCTTGTGTATGGTAAGGCTACCCCTCCAGACAGCTGGGACCACAGTCCTGAAGCCTGGTTTATGTTTTTCAAAGCCAGCCCTTTGCAGCGGGTTTGCATGATGAAGTTGGGATGTCTGGGGCGCCGAGGATGGCACAGACTTCCCCATGTACAAGCTCCCATTCTGCCTCAGCACTGCTTGATGCAGAAGCCATGTTCCTGTAGCCAAAACCCATCATTTCTGACCCATCGGGGTTGCAGCAGTAGAGTACCACATGCTGTGGTAGGACTCTGATCATGAGAAAGAGCTTTCTTCCCCATGGCTGTGTCAAGGAGTGCGTTGCCTGTAGTGTGCAATAGCAGATGTTGTCTGAGCTCCGTTTTTCAAATGTGTTGGCTTGTGCTCCCTTGGAAATGAGCAGCAGAAGCCTGAGCTGAGCTCCTGACATGGCACTCAGGATGAGAGCAGCCTAGAAGAAATGGGCGGGCTGGCCTGTGAGGTGGATCCTGGTAGATCCACAACAGTCATGGCGGGTAGAAGACCCCATCCTTTCAGGAGGTGTTTCAGTTGGTGGGGTTGTCTCCCCGGGATGTCCTCTTGAGCAGCACAGCTTATTTCAGCAGCCCTGGAAACCACTCCAGGCAGCTCACCAAGGCCAGTTTGGGGAGAAGGTGGAGAAAGCCCTGGATGTTGCAGTTACATCACCCTCTTGAGCTGATGGTAAATGTCCATGGGCTTCCTGTTAGAGGCTGGGAATGCGATTCTCACTCTGCTTGGGCTTTTGAACCAGCAGTGCTCGAGTAATCACTTGGATCGTTTTGGGCTGAACAGCAAAACCTTCAGCTGGAGGCTGTCAGGAGGGGAGGCCAGGAGGTTCTCCAGCCTCCCAGGCGGACACTCCTTGGCTCAGCAGAAAGCAGGCGACCAGTGGCACAGGGTGTGCCGACTGGGTTCTCCTTCTCGCTCCAGAGGGTGTGCTGGGGCCGTGGGGGTGGAACGGTCGGGGCACTGCCACACTTAGCCCACCTCCAGGTGCTGGGCAGCCATTGGGCCTGTGAGAGTAGGGTTTGTCTCGAGTTGGAAGCAAATGGCTGAACATGCACCTTTGGCTTTGCTGAGAGGTCCACAGGCCCCATTGGTCTGGTGGCACCACCTTCTCCCGGAGGAGCCCGCTCCTCTGCCTTGCTGAAGCTGCAGAAGTTACCTCCTCTGTGACAAGTCATTTCCCTGGTCATGAAGACTCTTGACTGCGTCTGCCAAGCCGCTGTCCCAGGTAGTGTCAAGCCAAGTTGTTCAGGATGGCTGGCAGCTCTTGGATGGCTCTCAGATGGCTGGCAGTTTGTCAGACCAGGCCCCGTACGGCTCATGCTGGCTCTTTGTCACTCGTGCAGACCTGCCTGAGGGTCTCAGGCGCATGTGTCCGAGTGCGAATCCTTACAAGGGGCTTCTTCCGCACTGCAGCGTGTCTTGCATCTCGTGCATGTGAAACTGCTGGTGACTTGGAGACCAAACTGATAGCACCTTGAAAATTTTTTTGGCCTAGTCTTTTCTTACACCGAATCAGGGTTGGTTTGATTGCCAGTGCACGTGGAGGATTTTTAATAGCTGGTGCGGTCTGGACAGATTGGTATCTCTCTGGGTGCGTCTGAGATCAAAGACTCTTCCTCATTCCAGCCAATGGTCCAGGTTCCAGGTGATCCTGCAGTGGTTACCCGGTCTACCAGTGCTTGGCCCTGCAGGGCAGAAAATCGTCACCAGTATTTTTCAGACCTTTTCTCAGTAAACGAGTGCTTCGACATTCGTCAGTCTGTGAAGCTGTAAGCCTAGCCCACACAGTTCATCCAGATGTGTAACGCGTGTATTCAATGAAAAAAACAGAGCGTAAACGTGATCAGTCTGAGGCCTAAGTGTCTGTTCAAAAGCTGTGATACGGAGCACGGGATGAGGCATTGTTCACTGGAGGTGGTTGTAAACTGCTGTCTGGGTTCAGGTTTGTCACCAAGTGGGTGATAAGGTCACCAATATTTTCTAAAGATAATTTCTCTGCTCAACGACTGTATTGGGTGCCGAGGACTCAGCTGGCCAGGCAGAGGCTGGCGCAGCGGGGTGATCCCAAGCCGATCTGGTAGCACAAGCTTGGTCACCCTTTCTGGAGCTCCAAGGTCACTGCCAGAGCTGAGCAAAATCTGGACGGCTGTTCCCTGATAGAATTAGTTTGAGAAACGGGGGAATTGTTGTTGAGCCCAGTGAAATATGTTGAATGCTTTGGGGTTCAACCTCCTCTCCCAAAAGGAGGGGAAAAGTAAATCAGATATGGTAGAGCATGGTAACGTGTTGGGGCTGGAGCATTTCGACCTCCCATTCTGGAAAGTAATTCGCTTTTTTGGTGAAGTGAATGAAACCAATGCCTTGAGTGGAGGAGGGGAAGGGGGCACCCTGCAGCCAGCAGAAATGCAGAGCCACAGTAGCAGCGTTCTCACGCAGAATGCATGAATGTGATGTTTTATTCTAATTACCCGGCCTTTATTGCCGTGAGCCTGAGCCCGGGCTGGAGAGCTCTCTGCCGCCGGCGTCGGCACGCTGCAAGCTGGCGCCTTTCCACCTTTGTCTTCCTCACGGTCGTCTCCTCCCTTGCAGGCTCCCCGTACTACTACAGCGCTGCAGCGCGCGGGGCAGCCCCGCCGGCGGCCGCCGCTGCCTACGACCGCCACTGACGCCGGAGCCCGGGGCGCCGGCACCGGCTGCGTGCACCGCCTGGGACAACCGCGACGAGCCGCCTCGCCGCAGCCACGCCAGCCACGCTGCGAGGGAGGGAGGAAAGTACCTAGTAGGAACATGCTAACTGAAATTTTGCTCTTTAAACTTGGTGAACTGATTATTGCTGTATTCTCAAATCTGGTCGTGTTGACTGGGTCTCAAATCGAACAAGGGAAGAGGAGGAAGCAGGAGGACGTGGTTCTCCTGACACGATGAGATCAAAACCATGCAGTAGCTTCATGTCTTCTGCAGCCGGCTGGCTACTGCTCCGGTGGCCTGTGGGTGCCACGGCTGTATCTGGGGATAAGGAAGAGGTGTGAGCAGCCCCTCTTGGGGCGGCATCCTCTTGCTGCACACTGAAACAGGCTGTGAGACTCAAGGCAATTTAATTTTCTTTTTTTTTGTTGTTTTTTTTTGTTTTTGTTTTTGTTTTGTTTTGTGGCAAAGAAAAAAAAAATCAGTCTGCTCAATTTTACACAAGCACCACTGTAAATACTGGCTTGTTTCTATTATTATAAGAGTGGCTTGAGCATAAGCAGCAACGTTGTACAAATACGAACCCAAAACGCATCTGAAAATGTGTTTTGAAACTGGTGCACTGATTCAAAGAACTCAGTAAGCTTTAAGCAACTTTGAACCAGGTTAACACTCACTGCGGCTGTATCTCGGGCTGATGTTATTTCTGTACAGAGCATCCTTATCGGACAGTCGTGTGTGACCGTGCTGAACGCCGGCATCAAGCACACGGGCAACTGAAAGACATGGGCAGTGTTGTGACATTTTACTGCTTAGTATTCATTTATGTTCATTTGTCATCATAACGAGTGCTGAAACAAATTCTCTGGTTTCGAGTTAAGCAGCATCCAAGAAGGAATTCCTCAATAATCGCTGACACCTTGTGTACATCTCAATGGGTTGTGTGCTACAACCCAACTGTGAACACCCTGGGAGGAGGGAGGAGAAGCACCACGGTGATGATTTTTGTTAAATGGACTTACTGAGTGGGGCACAGCGAGTGCGGGGCGGCCACGCGCTTTCCGAAGCACACCGGAGGGGAAGACACTCGTTTTGGGTCTGTGTGTCTCAGTGGAGGTGTTTCAAATTGAAGCCGCTGTAGCCCAGACATGTGGCGGGGGCAGGGGTTGCCCCGTTAATTCCACTTCCTCCCCTCCCACTCAGACAGGGAGCACTGACAGTGATGCATCCTTTGATGCACAGCGTCCTGGGGCTAATGAAGAGAGGAGAGCGGCTACAAATGACCGGCAAAGCAGCTACACCAGCCACTGCCGCTGCAGGACACCAGGAGAGCTGCTGGTTTCCCCCTGCAGCCTCCCCCTGCCCCAGGCCGAGGGCAGCCGCCCTCAGCCATGTATGGGTGACAGGCGTGATCCCATCCCCTTCTCCTGAGGGCGGTGGAGAAGCTCCCTGGCTCTGCTGAGATGGAGATCTGGCCATAACCTCCTTAATCCCGTCCCGGCTGTCCTCATCGGCCCGGAGCGGCACTGGCACTGCAGAGGGGTCCTGTTGGCACTTGCCTGTGTGTGTCCCGAAGCTGAAGAAGGATTGTTGGTGTTGGACCTGAGATGTGTTCCTGTGGATGAACATTCACGTACAAATACTTGCTTCCAGCTGTACAAACATTTCTCTGAAATGGCAGCTCTTGAGTTAACACTTCTCCCTCCCCACCTCATCGCTTGTGCTGCATGTCTCCGGTGTCCTCAGTGGCCACTGACCCATTGAGAAACTCTCTGGTGTTCCTCCCACGCTGGTGTCCTCTTGCGCTACGGAAATGCAGCCATTGCTTCCAAGTTCCCAGATGTGTCCAGATCCTCAGAAGCCATGAAGGCACCCAGGTCCCACCAGCTTGACGACGTTCCAGAGGGATGTTCATGGAGGCCATTGGGGGTCTTGGCCTGAGTCCTTCAAACTGTGTCCTTAACCCAGAAGTAAGTTTTGTAACAGACTTACCAGTGAGAAAAGCCCTGCTTTTCATCTTTCAGCGGTCAACAGCTGATACACACCTGGCTTTAGCTGAGGACAAATAACAGCATGGACAATTGACACAGGGAAACGTCTGATTGCATTGGTGCCGTCCCTTTCTGAGCACCACGTGATCGCTTACGCTCCGGTGGCAAAGCTGCAAAGGGCGTTTCTGTCCCTGGGTGCTGGTCGCATGGGGACTCCGTGAGAGCCCCTGGCTGAGGGGTGCGCGTGGTCCGCACCCTGAGTGCGCACACCTTCGCTGTGAGCTCAGAAGGGGATAGGGCTGTCCAGTGCCTTGGCTGAAGAGAAAAGAAGCGAGGGTTTGACTGCAGGCCGCGAGGCTGCGGATGGTGGCGCCGGAGCAGCGGTGGGCTGCAGAGGCATCAGCTACGGAGGCATCACCTGCTGGGTGACCAGGCTGGGCTAAACCAGATCTTTCCGTCTGTCCAGTGAGGGAACAGCAGCTGCTGTTGGCAGTATGTGGGTCCCTCACCCGCGCCACACACTGCCCTGCCAACATGCTTCTTTTATTTGTTTCCTCAGTGGTGTGGCTTGTGTGACCTACGCCAATTCAGATAACGTTGAGAAGACCAAACACGAGGCTTCAGCAGATGTTAGCACGCTTGGGACGGAGACTCTTGTAGTTGGGCTGGGGACTTAGGAAAGGCACAGCGGGTGTATTTCCCGTGAGGGATGCATGGATGCTGCTGGATGAAGTGACCCAAGGTGCTCAGACCTGGCTGACCACATAGTTTTCACTGGGACTCCCTAAGGGTGGTCCCTGGCCAAAGCCACTTGCCGGCCATGGTGGTGGGCTCCATCCTGCGGGCAGGGGGTGCAGGTGCATGAGCAGCGTACAGTACCGACTGGAGCTATGGGAGGAAAACCCCAAAATCCCACCCTTGCACGAATGAGGTGGGCACCATGGCTCGCTCCTGCCTGCTGGGACTACTCCCGGGCGAGAAGGGCCAGTAAGAGTTGGCCCATTGAGCATGCATGCCATACTTCTGGAAAAGACACTTCTATGACAGGACTTTCTTGTTTTGAGAGTATTTTGCCTGGGATTTACAAGCTGCTTTCCTCAGGAGGTCTGGACTTTCTGTCCATGGTCTTCATCATGGGAATCCCCCTCCTCGGGGAGTGTCTTTGAAAAGCGCTGCTGGCAGAAGTTGGTCCTCTGGGGATGACGGAGAGTCCCCTGCTGCCGCCCCCTCTGCTGCAGCCCCTCCGTTTCATGGGGGTCACTGGGTGAGGTGGAAGCTGGAAGCCAGTAACCCCTTGGGTCTGCAGGGAGGGGAGAGAGCAAGAGCGTGATGGGGGTTTGGGTGCCCTGCCTGCCCCTTGCTCAGGCGGGACGCCCCATGGCGCAGCATTTGGTGACTAAACCCTTGCAGAAACCAGCCCCCTCGAGTGCCTTCAGGCAGCTTCAGCCCTAAACCCTGTAATACGCTCGGCTGGCTGGAGGGCTTTCCAGCAGTATGTGCTCCAGCAGTGAATTTATCAAGTCCATTGCTGACACAGAGGGGCTGAGAAAGGAAAACTGAGAGATGGAGAGGGGAAACCCTGCTGTAAGGCGACATCAGCAGAGGCCAGGATTACCTGAACTGACTCGTTGAGGAAACCCTCAGTCAAACCCTGTGAGAGCGTGACCGTAAAGGAGACATAAAGTGCCGTGGGCACTGAGTGTGCTTAGCATCCGTGTCCGAAGGTTCCGTTACGGAGGCATCACCGTTAGGCATCTCCGCTGACTGCAGAGCTCAGGATATCTCGGGACCGGATCCACGGACCAAATGTTTTGCTTGTTCACTGTTAAATCAGAAAAACGCGCCAGGCTCTGGGAGCACCGGGGCAGAGGGTGGGTGTTGGTTCAGAGACGCAGAGGTACCCGAGCAGTGCTCTGATCCGTGCTGGGACCGCAGACGTCGTGGCAGCCGCGGCGCTTGAGGCCTTGGGAAGGGGACAGCGAGGGAAGAAACAGTACCAGGAAAAGAAAAAAGGGAAAAAAGGAAAAAGAAACAGGCTGAGAGGTGGTTTTTGGAAGAAAGCTTGTCTGGCTGGGAAGGAACGGTCCCTGGAGCTCCCGGCAGGGAGTGCTGGGCACCCGCCACCGCTCCTCGGCTGCCTGTGCGCTCACTGCTGCGGCGCGAGGGAAGGCGGTGGGCTCGCTGCGCTGGGTGCTGGCAGCTGCTGGCTGTTGAGAAATGCTCTGCCGTGCCCAGTCTTTGATGGAGTTGTGTTCCTTTTCTTATTTTCTTTAATTTATCTATTCTGCACGTCCTTCAGCGCGAAGGAGAAAGGAAGCCATGTTACGGTGTTGCTTATTTCCAACCATGAGTACCCACAGCATCCAAGAGCCGTGGCCCGTGGCAGAGTTAACGTGTGGCTGCAGCTGGCAGCTACACGGCTGCCACCACGTGTCCTCCCCGGTACTGTGCTCTTCCCTGCATGCGTGTGCCCGTGCCCGTGCTGCCAGGACACGTGTGGCCACAGCCACGGCAGGTAGCATGGCATTAAGTTGACCGACCCCGTGACTCTGTCCCAGCAAATGCTGGGAAACTGGCTTTTTCTTCTAGATTCACTGAGAAAATGACGTTGGAGGGCCAGCGGCTCTTGGGTAACGTGCTCTGCAACCGCTTGCCGAGCACGCAGGCAGTGGTTCTGTAGAGGTGTTGGCGGGCAGAGCCGGGTCGGGCGGCTTGCAGCAGCACTGGCCCTGGGCTCGCATCCCAAGATGTGGCCACCGTGGCTCCGTGCCGGAGGCAGAGAGGTCGGTGGCGGCGCGAGGCTGGGGATGCCAGCCGGCGAGCCCTGTTGTGTCCCTCAGACCGAAACCTGCTCCTGTCACAGGTCCGCGTTACCGCAGCATGAGAAACGGAAAGATCCCAAAGGATCTAAACCAGTTAGCCTCGCTTTTCCAGTGGAGCTACAGAGGCTCGATATGCGAACACGGAGTGAAAAGCGTGTCCAAGAGGTGCCTGGTGTCAGGACCGCTCGCTTCGGTGTCGCGTAGGTGTCGGCTCCTGCCGCGGCCTCCGCTCGATGGTCCAGCGCGTGGGCTCGCGCAGGCGAGGAGCTGCAGGGCGGGAGCCAGATGGAAGGGGCTGCGCGGGGAACCCGCTGCGGCATGGGCTGGAGATTGGCCTGCACACGTGTGTGCATGGGTGGGCACGCCTGCGTGTCCCAGACCCTGGGGGGTGGAGGAGGGGTGGCCCCGCGTCCTGCGGCAGCCCCGGCCACCACCCGTCTGGACCCCGCATCCGGGGTCTTCGGCTCTGCCCTGCTGAAGCGAGATGGGAAAATGGCCGGCAGGCGTTTGGGACTGCCGTTCGCTGCGCTCAGCCTCGTCTGGGAAGAAACCTTGTCCTGGTTTTTCACTTTCTAGTGGCCTTTGTACATTCTGAAATTACAGAAACTCATTTCATTGCAAATGGAATTCCTTTCCAAAAAAAAAAAAAAAAAAAGAACAGGCTTTTTTTTTTCTTAGAGACAAACTACTTTGTGTTAGGGACTTCTAGCATCAAAGAAATACATATCTATTGTATCCACCAAAGTCTGCAATGCCTGCGTTGAAGCCTACTTCTTAAAAAAGAGAGGAAAAAGAAAAGAGAGGGAGAGAAATAAAAGCCTCCTCCCCTTGAAAAATACATACAAACAAAAAAAATAACTTACAAAAAAAAAAACTCGTAAAAATAACTGTTGAATTGCCTTTGAAAGTAGGGGATAACATCTGTTGCAAAACAGATGAAAAAATGCTTCTTAAAATGTGTATGTTTTGTATTCTTTTTTTCTAGTAGGAAAAGAACAGACTTGAAATCTTGGTGTTTTTTCCTTAGTGCTGTGTGTTGCTTTTGTGTGTTATAATATTTGAATGTAATTACAGCAGTGCCAATTTGCCAAAGATGTCGAACATTACTTTGGGGTTTTTGTTTTGCGTTTTGTTCTGGGGAGCGAGAAGGGAGGCGGGCTGGGGAGCGGGGGTGGACGGCGTGGGTAAAGGGAGGGGCCGTTTGAAGGGGTTTTTGCATTTGTTTGGTTTTTTCAATTCTTTTTCTTGTCGATACTGGAATTTGTGGTTTTATTCTAAGTTAAATGGTTGACTGCAACACTTTTTATTTTCTAGATTAGTTGAAGAAACATGCAATAAGATTGGCGTAGTTCAATATCTGTGTGTCTTTTCATGAGAGTGACTGTTACTTGTGGACATTTGGTTTTATGTAACCTTTATGTGAGATAATTATTTGTAAATATTTACCATAATTTTATTGGTTCCTAAAATAAAAGTAATTTTTTTAAGTTCAAAAAGCCTTTTCTCACTCTTGTTTTCACCTTGTATCCTGCATCCCTTGGGAAAAATATCAGTGGTTGCATTTGAAATGGGATTTTGGGGGCCCTCGTGGAAAGGCGTCCGTCACGCAGGGCCAGGCACTGCAGCCCGGGGCTCAGCGAACCCACCTCACCAGCCGGCAGCACCGTCGGACCCGGCAGGGCGCTTTGCGCTCCGACGAAGCCCAGGTCACCACGCAAATGGTAAGGTGTGTGTCGGTGAGGGAGGTCCGGGTCCTCGGAGCTCCTCAGCCTCCTGATGGGGCAGGGGTGACGTCCAAGCCAGCCCAGGTGCTGTCTGGAACGGTTTGCTGGGGACGGGGGTCAACAGGCGGTGCCTCAAGAGCAGCTCGTGGTCTCTGAAGACCGCAGTGGTTTTGCTGAGGCTCTCCCTGCTGCGGAGCTGGTCTCTGCTGTCCTGCCCTGCCTTCCAGCCCCGTCCCCCAGCTCCGGGGGTCTGTCCTGCTGTGACCTGGGATGCACGTATCCGCGTGTGAGTGGCACTAGCTGCTAGATGAATTTTGGTACTACCATGAAAGAACTCTTGTTAAAAAGAGCTGTAGCTAATGACCGATTAATTATTTACTCTTAATGAGTTACATATCAATGTATCTACACTTGGATGCGTAGCCATATGTGGAGTTTTATTTGTGGTGGTACTGATGTTTCTGCAAGCTCACCTTTGCCTTCATCTCACGGCAGCAGCTCTTTGCTCCTCCAAGTGCACGCATGCGCCTGGGACGGCTCTCTGGTCCGCGTGACCAGAGACAAACCTCTTCTGTAGCCTTGCGTTGTGAGAAATTAACCTGGACCATCATCACACGTGTCCTGCTTATGCTGGCCAGCAGCCCGAACACCCAGCCATTGGGCTTGTGAAACAGTGGTGAGCGAATATCCGCTTGGTTTGACACGGGCATGTGTTCGGACAGAGCTCCCCTGTTCTCCGTCTTTATTTTAGCAGTATTCTAGCAACTGAGGCATTGCAAATTTTCATTAACATTGAACAAATAATGGTGAATGTGTCCTGGTGATGGGGGCACAGCAGGAAGGCTGACCCCAGCTGAGCACAGGGGTATCTACTGTACGGCGTCGTGCTCAGCCATGAAACCAAGGGGAGGGAAGTTTTCCAAAGCAGCCGCTGCCCAGGGACTCTCTGGGCACCGTCTGGTGGGAGGTGGTGAGCGGTTGCCTTGGTTTTGGGTTCATTTTCCCCTTTCCTTCACTTAGTAAAGTGACTTTATCTTGACCCATGAGTTTTCTCACTTTTGCTCGTTCTGTTCTCTCCCCTGTCCTTTTGTGGGGCAGCGAGTGCGCGGTTGGCTGGATGCTGAGCTGCTGGCCATGCTGAACCCACCGCAGCAATGCACTCCTGGTAATAAACATTAACATCCATCCTGATAGCTAACGTCCTACAGGGAGCTCAGCAGAATGGGTGCAACTTTATTTCTGTGTCCCCATACCATACGTTTTGTTCTAAACTTGAGAAACAGAACTCACGGAACTTTCCACAATTCAGAAAATAATTGTGGATTGATAAAATCAGGGTCTAATCACAGACAATAAGCAGAAAGAGGCAGAATTTAGTCAACCAGCAGCTCGCACCCAGTGTAACTCGACCCCCAGTATAACTCCACTTTCGGGAGACGCCAGCGCTCTCTGCTCCGGCACGAGGCGGGGATGCTCCCATGCCCTGGTGTTTCAGGGTGGAGCAGGTGTTCTTGCACTTGAGCGTGCAGTCTTGCCACAGACTGGATTTGATAACAAATGCTCAAAGATCAGTTTTCTGGAGTTGCCATGTTCATCCAGTAGCCCTTCTCCAGCCAGGCTTGCGTGTCCCGTTCGACTCGTGTTCCCCTCCACCGCTATGCTCCTCTCCTGCCGTCGGTCACCGGCTGTTCTCCATGTACCATGCTCTTTTCGCAGCGCTCCGGAAGGCGCGGCTTTTGGGAACAGCCCTTCCTGTCCCCTGCCCTGCAGGAGCTGAAGTGACACCTCCCTGTGCCACTGCCCACCCCATTGCTGCGGGCTGACCTTTGCCATCTGCCGGCACCCGTCAAGACATGGGTGCCCTGAGAAACCCAGGGTCCCCAGGGAGGGCAGGAATCCCCTCCGAGCCCTCAGCTTCTCATGGGCAATGCCCACAGGTGGTGGTGTCTTCTGGGAGGACGGAAAGCCTCCAGCCCTTCAGAGCGCTCAAAATGGAGCCCTCGGCTCCCGGGAGGCAGGACCTCAGGAGTCGGTCTGGTGCTCGGAGACCATGCTCGTCAGATGTGCTAGAGCAGGGTAAGTTCAAGAAGGGCAGTGCAGCCCCCAGCACTTCGTGAGAGGGCAGAGGGAGGATGAGCCCGGCCGCCTTTCCCTCCCAGAGCCGGTGCCGAGGCCTGATGCTGATGTAGCCTTCAGCGGAGACCCACGGCACCGCAGAAAGGGGCTTTGCAGGAGAACTGTCAGCTGGTGACATGGGAGCCGTGTTGTGGCTGTCCTCTCCTTGCAGTGAGGGGCTGGTGGCAGGGACGGCAGGGCTCTGTTTGTTAGACTTTCCGTACTTGTGTTGTCTTTCAGCCGTGCCGGGTTACGGGCGGAGCGAGTCGTCTGTCCCGCAGCAGGCAGGCAGTGCCCGTTCCTCATCAAGCCCTCCCAGGTCTGGATGTGAAATGCCACATCAGCCCGCTGGCAGCAGAACAGTGGGATGAGACCTGACAAAAGTGCGGTGAGGGGCGCGGGATCCTCCTGTCTCTCCAGGTGTGAGGCCCCATACTGCTTCACTCGGCGAGAATGCCCTTCACGGATGCAAATACGGCACACATGGCCACTGTTCAAGATGCCTGGGAATTGTCATTTAAACTTTTAATGAATAGGAAATTAAGACCCTTGGTTAAGCAAAGGAACGTCTCTTTACTGTAATAGATTTTGCAGACAAGGGCAATGTGCAGCCCAGCCAGGAAAGTCAGCAGCAGAGACAGCGGGTGCGCGGGAGCTGGTACGAAGAGATCAAAGCGGCAGCCCCTCGGCCAGGACTCCTGCCGCGGGCCGCGGTGGCTGAGGCAGGAACATCTGGAAAGGATGTCATGGACAGCTGGTGAGAACTCGCGACTTCTGTCTCAGGATTTCGTGACCTATTTTCATTCTCAAAAAAACCCCAAAGACTTGAAATGCCCTAGGGAGAAAATGAAATTCTTTCCCTGTGTACACACTGTTCTGGAGCCACCAGGAAGGGTCCTTTGGGGCAGCGCTTGCAAAGCGATGGAGCTACTGACCGTGTCCAGACAGTGAATGGAGAAGCGTGCTCCAGCAGCATGCAGCTGGATGGATGTCGCCCTGCAAATGTGGTGATTCTCGCGCATTCACCCCTCCGGATGCTCTGCCGGGCGGGAGGCTCTGGAGCTGGATCCCATGCCCTTGCTTCCAGCTGAGCAATGGATCCTCTTCCAGTGGATGGCATCGGCAGTGCAGCCAGAGCTGCAGAGACAAAGCTTCTCACCACACGCGTGGGAAACTGGCCCACCCACAGCAAAACAGGTAAAATTCATCATGCTGCAGCAACATCACGCTCAAATACAGGCTCGGAGCGTGAATTAGGAATGGGACATATTTTGCAGAAGCATCAGAAGAGTATGAAGAAATGGATTCACCAGAGAACTTTTGAATGGTATAAATTTGTGCACTGTGCTGTGTAACCCCCTCTGTGCATGCAACCAAACTGACACAGCTGCTCGGAAAGGGCAAGAGCCCCATGACGGGATGTAGAGGAAGCCTTTCTTTCAGGGTGATTTTCTTAGGTGGAAAGGTCTTCAGATCTGTGCTGTGTACACAATGCTTCCAGCCACAACAGTAGCGGAGCTGTCGGTGTAGGGGCCACAGAGGATTTTGAGAGTGGGCCCTGCCCTCCCCCAGGGCAGCACCGTCCCATGGTCACATGCCGTGGGGCAACGCCGGTGCGCCGAGTGAGAACCCACCACATCCCTTCTTCCACCCTCTGGGTTTGGATCCCCTCGAACACAGAAGTTGTCTCACACTGGGTGAACCAGGGTTGGGGGAAGGTGGTTATCTCCTCTGGGACATCTGCAGGGGTCTGCAAGGTTGGAGCATGGTAAGGGAACGAGGCTCTTGGAAGTGAAGCAGCAGAAAATGCTCCTGTTTGAGTCAACAGGACCTTGGTTTGAGGAAGATATTGGAAAGCCGAAAGGGGCCAAAAGAAGGTTCTGTGAATAGCCAGCAGCAGGAGGGTGGCTGCTCTGAGGGTCACTCCGCCATGGAGCCGAGCCAGGAGCTGGTGGGAGGAGGAACCAGAGCTTGCGTGCAGACCGGTTGGGTTCTGGTGCCACCAAGGGAGCTCGCATGCGGGAGCCCCAGGTGCTGCACCTGGATGTGGTGGGCTGACCCCGCCAATGGCCGAGCCCCACGGCTCCTGCGGCGCGGTGGGAGGGGAACCAGAAGGGGAAAAGTGAGAAAAACTCATGGGCTGAGGTGACGACAGCTTAATAGGAGAAGCAAAGCTGTGCACACAAGCAAAGCAAAATAAGGAGTTCATGGCCTCTTCCCCATCGACGGGCAGATGTCCAGCTGCTCCTGGAGAGCAGAGCCTTGGCACATGTAGCTGTTTGGGAAGACCCATGCCATGACCCTGAACATCCCCCTTTCCACCATCTTTCCCCGAGCTTTTACTGCCAAGCACATCATGCGATGTGAGATATCCCCATGGTCAGCTGCCCCCTGCCAGCCCCTTGCCCCCGGCCCGCACCGCTCAGCCAGCATTGAACACCAGCACCCCAAAACATAGCCCCACGCTGGCTGCTGTGGGGAAAATCAACCCCATCCCAGCCAGACAGTACCTCGGGGTCGGGCCGAGAGGGATGCGTCCGCCAGCCCTGCCATCCGATGTCCCTGCTGAGGCTCTGCCACCTCGCAGCACCGGGAAAGTCACACCTGGCAGGACACTGCTGAATTCTGGCTCCTGACTCTGTTAAACCCATGGTAAACAGTCCCTGCTAACACTTAAAAATAAAGGTCCATTACGGAAGCAATGCTTAATTAGAGTGGAACTGACAAATGGAGTCGTCATGATTAATGTTATTATAATGAATACATCTGCAATTTGGTGTCACACACAGAAATGTCTGGCTTCCCAGGAAACCCACTGATACAGGGGGTGTCTTTCATATTCATAGGGATGTAATAATTCCTCTGAAGGAATTTCATCGTAATTTAGCGTGAATTAATGTCCATTCATCACACTGTGTTACCCAGTGCAGCAATTTATCTAAATCCTATATGTGCAGTGTAGACTCTTGTCTAAGAACACCCGATAATGGAGAAATCCTTTGAAAAATACATTTACTGTAGATCATTAACGCTCAGTGTGCTAAGTGGCCTTTAAATTAAACTAAGTTAAATAAACTCTTCTTTAATATACTGGTGTAACTTTTTCATTAACAAACACATTAAGGCCTTTTCCATTTGCATACAGCTGATGCAAGCATATGATACTCAAATGTTCAATTAGTGGAGCAGAATGTGATTCCGAGTGTCTGTATGGTACGGAACGGCAGGAGAAGCAGGGCTTCGGCACACCCAGAGCAATGCGATTCTGATGTCTCCCTAGCAGATCTCTGAGCCTCAGCTTGCAAGATGCTCTTGAGATAGACACCAACAGAACTTCTGTGATGGTGTTTGTCTCAATCCTCATGTTCAAACTGTATTTATGCAAGAGTCATAGAATCACAGATTGGTTTGGGTTGGAAGGGACCTTCAAAGCCCACCCAGTCCAACCCCCCTGCAAGGACCAGGGACATCTCCAACCAGATCAGGTTGCTCAGAGCCCCGGCCAACCTGGCCTGGAATGTTTCCAGGGATGGGGCATCCACCACCTCTCTGGGCAACCTGGGCCAGGGCTCCACCACCCTCAGTGTAAAAAATGTTTTCCTAATATCAAATCTGAGCCTGTTGACAAGATTTCTGATGTGACTGCACTCCTCTTTACTAGATATTTTAAAACAACAGTAAGAAAACTTCTCATACAGGTGGAGGAATAATCCTCCTTCATTCCTGCTGCCTGCTTTCCATTCGCCTGCGTGCGATCAAGAGAAAGAGAAGCGATGGCTGTTCCAGGCTGGAGGAGAAATCCCAGTTGGAGATCTTTTGCTGGGACTCACTGGCAACTCACCAACGGCTGCTGCGCCGATGGGAAACCGAGTGAGGCACGCGAAGGACAAACAGTGAGGGGAAACAAGGGGCCTATCCCAGCACTTAGGGCTGTATGGCTGTTACGCGTTCGCCTGGAAGAACATCCACTCTGGAAGGAGCACGGCAGCCTGCTGTGTGTCCACGCTAGTGGACAAGCCGGACGGTGCAAGAAGAGCTCCATGCGCGTTTAACTGGCTCTTGTGGAAGGCACTGCGCGTGCATCCCTGCTTGCCTTGTAAAAGCCCTGTTCCACACTTTACTTTCTTTATGAAAAATTCTCCTAAACATCTTTCATCTTGCGTGTCTCAAGATGCTCTGCCTGTGCTAACTTGAGAGGCTATGAAACAAACCAGAAGGTGCAGGATCGTTTGGCTCAGCCGCTGACTTGGGGACCGTGGGTTTAAATCCACTGACTAAAAAAATGGCGCTGATGACCAGGCTGTAAAAGGTGCGAAATGAAGCACATTTGGTGTGCCTGCTCAGGGGGAGGAGGAGGTGCGAAAGCTCTTGAGTACCAATCAGAGAAACCAACACATAAAACAAGGGGAGGACAAAACTGCTGGAAAATGGCGTGTTCCGAGCAGGAAAAAATGAACAGAATTCTTACATCTGAGTTTCTCTGCAGCAAACAGAAGATGATGGTGGTGGGAGCTCTCCTCTGAGAAGACCAAGCTGAAATGCTTGCACGAAGAAGGGCACACCTCTGCTTCTCCTGTGGCTTTTACATTACAGGTGCTAGAAGGGAGATCTTGGCTAGCTGCATCCCGCCATCTCCCGAGAAGGAGGAGCAGAGTTTCTCATGGTTTGCTTGGCAACTGTGCAGGGTCTTTCCTGGTGGATCCTGCTCTGCACTGACAAGGCTGCAAAACGAGCTGCTTCTCCTGGAAAGGGTTCAGGATTTGGTCCCTTGGTATTTTGGGAGGAGTTTGATCCCATGGTGTTTTTTTGGGGATGGCAGGTTCTCTGGTTGGCTGGATGGTTGGTTGATTGGTTGATATTTTTTGCAGCATGTTTGTTCTCAGAGCTGAATTTCACCAGTTAGGAAGTGAGGTGGTGTGTCCTATTGCGTGTGTTAAACACAACGATACAAAGCTTTTGTAATCAATATAGGAATTACCTCAACCGCCAGCGCCCAGAGGCTGGGAAGATGCCTGGCTGAAAGATTGCTCCAAACGATCCTGTTCTCTTGCAATCCTTCCTGCAGTGTCCCATGCCAGCTGCTGCGTAGACAGGATACCACTCGGCGCAGACCTTTGGTCAGTATGGCACTTCTCACCCTGTGCATCATCCCTTTCATGCTCTTCATACGGCACTGCAAAGATCAGAGTTCATGGGTGGCTCCCACCCTCCTCCGGAAGGAAGTGCCTGTATGCACGTAATCCAGAAAAGATCACCCTGGAACAAAACTTCAGGCAGAGGACACATCGTTTCCAAGGGGATGAAGGGAAACAGCAGGCGGGTTTAAACTTTCACGCTCCCTCCGTCACTCCTGCAAGCATGCGGTAGAAAAGAGCAGCGCAGTGGAAACGATGAGTTGTGCAGACTTCACAGCCTGGGAGAGGAGCACCGGCGGTGGGGAGGCGTCGTGCTGGGTTGCCCCCAGGCTATCACCGTGTAACAGACTTGGTCTGAAGCAGAAGCATCTCTGATGGGTGGAGGTAATATTGACCCCCAGTCCTAAAGACACTGAAAGCCCAGGGGGGATTTATCTTTCCGTTCTCAGCAAAAGCCTAGCAGGGATGGGGAAACACCTCCTCAGCAGTCGTTGACACCTCGCGGTGAGGAGCAGGGTGGTGGAGTCAGGAGCTTGGTCCTTGGGGATCGGCAAGCCCAGGCTACTTGTCTGCAGGTGCCTTCATCTCTGACTGCAGCGACGCTGTTGCCATCGATACGTGACAGACAAGAACTCAGCCTGCGCTCACCGGTCCTGGCTGCTGGCTGGGAGATGAAGTTTTGCAAGTGGAAAGAACACGAGAAGATTAGTATAAAAATTAATGTGATGCTGAGGGAAAATACTAAAGGAGCTTCTTTTTTCCTTTTTTTTTTGTGTCTCCGTTATCATTAGACAGAGACTCTAGGGCTCAGAGGGGCAGCCCACTACTAAGGTTCATGAGTCATATATGGTTGGAAATAGGAGAGTGGAAAGAAAGGGAAATGCCTTAGGGTTTGCTGAATGGGTATAACTAGAAGATACAGAATGACTTTAGTTTTGGGTTTAAATCCTTCTTTTCCTCATCCTACTACAGAAAGCAGAGGCAACCAGATCAAGTGTAAAGGATGTATGAGAAGCAAAGGGATGTATGGGTTTGGCATGAGACTGCTGTGTATGGAGCACAACTGGAGAGGTTTGAGGTCCTAGGTGAAAGCCTCCGTTAGTTGATCTTCCAGTCCCTTCAAGCAGAGGAGGTGGCACAGCACATCAAGAACCACGGACTGAAATGGTGCAATGGTGCTAGAAACTCTATTTGGCAAACGATTGCTTGATTTCATCTGGATACTGGAGACCCCAGGACCAGTGTGACACCTTAGAGCAGAGTTGGGAGGAGCAGGAGTCACAGCTTCTGCGCATCTCCACACCTCTGTTTCTTCTTATACTCCTTATCCAACCTGAAGACTGATATCAGGGCACATGTGTGTTTCTGCACATCCTATGGCAGAGTCTTCACCCTGGCTGAGCTTCCAGAGCTCCTGAACCACAGCAGATGATAGCAGGCAATTCTGGTTTTGGAGCTGGTTTGGCATGGGTTTGTGACAACACCATCATGTTACCATCTTGTTTCATTTTCTGTCCTTTCGTTTTATTTATTTCAATTTCATTTTGGCTAACAAGAGCATGAAAAGCAGGAGGTGCCATTCCATCGCTGTGTTAGTGAACACCAGTGATTCAACAGTAGTTAGACACATGCATTACACACTACGAGCTCTCAGTAGAGAGAGGGTAATGGATTGCTCCAGCAGTGACCCTCACAACTTGCTGTTTCATGGGTTCTGCGCAGAGGAACTGGGCTAGCTGGCACACGCCAAAAGCAAAGACACCAAGCCAAAGCCATGCTGATGAGGTCAACTGGTCCCACTGCCCTGCTCAAGCAGGGCCACCTGGAGCAGGTTGCCTAGGACCGTGTCCAGACAACTTTCAAACATCTCCAAGTTAGGAGACTCCACAACCATCATCTGGAAAGAACCTTCCTCCCTCATCTTCATTCCTCCCATGAGGTATTTGTACACATTGATGAGATCCCTCCTCTTCTCCAGGTTGAACAGCCCCAGCTTTCTCAGCCTGTCCTCACAGCAGAGCTGCTCCAGCCCCTTCAGCATTTTCATGGCCTCCTCTGGACCCTCTCCAGTACGTCCATGTCTCTCTGGTACTGGGGAGCCCAGGGCTGGACACAGAGGAAATCACTACAGAGCTCAGATCTCCAGACCCAACCTGGACACCATTGCTCCCTCACATGAAATCTCTGCTGACTGCTTTTGCTGGATTTCTCCCTCGGCAGTTATTCAGCTGTGAGCAGGTGCTGATGTGTGGGTGATTTTCAAATGTATTATCACCTCTTTGTGCAATCAATAAAAATTTAAATGAGAAGACCTTGGCCGATTCTTTAAATTCTATTATACTCAGACACCAATATTTACAACCCTCTACAAAATTAAGCATTTTAGGACGCAATCACAGCATAATAGCATTTGCAAGATGCTTTCTATTTTTTTCTTTATGTGATTTGGGTTTTTAAATACCCTACTTGCAGTTTTCTGTATCACGTCATGCATTTCTTCAACAGCGTGCATGCTGTGCATCCTTCCTCGCCGCGTTACAGCCAGGGCTGCCTGCTTCGTGGCACTGCTTTGGACTGCCAGCCTTATAATCCCAGCTAACAAAATCATGCTCTACTGTATTCATTTATTTCACAATTACAGAAAGAAGTCTCAGAACTTCCACATCCGTGTTGCTTTCTAATCCAGAGCTAATGTGACCAGTACGAAGCTCTGGCTTTGTCTATCCACGTGCTGTCATTGCAAGAGGAGCACCGTGCACGCAGTGGAGGTTTTCATACCGTACAGGAAAAAAATATGTAAATATAACTGTCAACTCCAATGTAACAACTAAAATAACTTTTAATTGTTTTCCCTTCACTTATATTTTCTGCTTGGCTGACTCTGCTTATGGCTCCTGGAAAGGCCAGCTCATCAGTTTTTGTTGTTAATCAAGAACAGTAATTGTGTAAGTTATAAAGACACAAGATGATTCTTTGCTGAATAGGATAACAACTCCTGGAAAATGCAAAGTAGTTTTTTTTATGGTTTTTTATTAGTAATTTGTAAGACTGCTATCCGAGTAAACAAAGTCCCTGAGAGGTGCTGGGAATCCAGACCCGAGGAAAGGTTTGCTCCCGTGTTCCTGCTGCGACGGATGCCGTTCCAGAAGGGCTCTCATGGGGCACCACTGGCTCGGGGTGTGCTGCAGCTAGTCTAGCTCTGCCTCTGTTCAAGAGCAGCCAATGCCTTGCAACTAGGGAAAACGGTGGGAAAATGTCCTTTTTACTCTTGGTACCGTGACCAAGCGTCATGACAAGCACCAGGAGAGTAGGGTAGACACCCCTTGGAAGGTGCCATTGGTCCTCGGGCAGTGGTGCAGGGAGGGGGGCACATCACAAGTCCGGTTGACTTGAAACATTGCCTCCCAGCTTGTCCTCCAGCACACGGCCCACAGCCCACCCCGTTGTCCTCCTGGAGCACATCAGCGACAGCGCACACGCTGCCTGCCATCACCCCTCTCCTCCAGGATCCATCCCTGTGAGCCGCTCCACCCCCATTTCCTCACGGGCTTTCCACTTGGGAGGGAAGCATTCACACGTCTGAGGGATTTTCTTGACCAGCGGGGCAGAGAAGGCTGGGAGTGACGTGAAGAGGGGAGAGAGGCCAGAGACGGAGAGGGGAGGAAGAAGCACCCTGCCGTGGTGCCGGGAGCTGGGCTGCAGCATGACGGAGGAAAGACAAGAGCAAGGTGGAACACAGGCCGAGTCTGACCGCTGAAACGACTGCTTACCGCACCGATTTCTGCTTAAAGTCTTCCTACTGTCAGTTCAGCCTGCAGCACTGAGCACATCACACTTTTGCAAGGAAACAAAATGCTAAAATCAGTGACTGCTCACAAGGCAACCAGAATTTGAGAAGGAACAGCTAAGGGAGGAGCTTTGGGCCCTGCGACACCACGAAACAAAGCCATTTTCTAATAAGTGGTGGGAATATTCAAAAGAAATTGCAGAAGGAAGTGGAGTGGGACAGTCTACCTCACTCTATGTATCAGGGCTGATTTCAATTTCATTATTAGCTGTGATTTTAATCTCTAACCAGAAAACTTTGAGGGAGGAGATGGCTGGATTTTTTTAAGTACAGCTAGTTAAGTGTCGCTGTATCCTGAAATCCTTGTGTTGTACATCTACTGAGTTATGAAACGGATTTCAGTGGATGAACTCTGGTGCAGCCTGCTCAGCAATGCATGAAGAGAAGAGGTGGAGGTGTAAAAAGTGTCAAATAGCTTTCTCATATGCATTAAACTATTAATAAAGATAAAATGATCTCTATGTTTTCAGTTTATAATGTCTCTTTTATGAAAGTAAGAAGCGGTATTGATTCACGACTCGTTGGTTTCATTGCTTTGTGTCATTACTGGGACCGCGGCAGAAGTGGCTCCTAGAGAGGAACCAAGCTGAGAGGAAAAGGTGGCGAACGGAAAAGAAAAGCTTCCGCTTCTGTGGGGGTCTCCTCCCTGCTCCGTGGGCGACCCAGGTCCAGAACGGGGAGAGGGGAACATCACCTGATGGAAACTCCCAGAGCCGAACTGAAGAGAAGCTTGTGATGTTCCCAGGGCTGGGGTGCACCCCGGCCCTGACGGCATCTGTGCACTTTGGAAACTGTTGGACAACCTCGTTAAACATGGAGGAGATTGTTACAAAGCTTCTTCATATCCATTTCTAACTTGTGTGTAAGGTATCCTGAGGTGTCAGGTGAATGGGAACCACAATGTTCAAACTTCGTACCCCAGATGTCACAGCACCCACAAGCTCCCAGCAAGTGGCCTGATTTCTGTAAACCTGAGCACCTGGAATAATTCATGGAGTAAAGGCCCGTTAAGGCAAACAATAACATAAAGCACAAACCGTGGGTGCTCTCTGAATCCAAAGCAGAGCCTAAATTTGGGACAGTCTGAAGACCCAGCCCAGAATGTCAGGCACAGACCAAAGCCCCCCCTGATGAAAGTCTGCCAGCCTCCTCATCTGGCTTTGCTCTCGACGCAGCTGCAGGTACCGGGGAGGAGTAGGAACCGTGGGCTGGTCCATGGTGCCCATCAGAGTCCCACCTCCACCAGCCCAGAGGAGCACAGAGGCACAAAAGCAGCTGGGAACACAAATTGGGAATTCGGGGGAAGAGACACCCCATCCAGGACCCTGCAAGGGCTGTCCCAGGAAAGGCTCTGGGACAGAGTCTGTGCCCAGCTGCTGGAGGGACGTGTGTGTACGGACCTGTGTCCTACGCAGCAAGAGAGGAGCAGGCGAGGCCACGGGTGCTGTCTGTGCTCTCCTGTGCCCTCTGTGTGCCCCTGCCAATCTGTCGATCTCTTTTTCCAGAGCTGCGAACAGCTGAGCAAAACCTTCCAACTAGAAGTGGAGGAATGCGGGTCGCTCTGCCCAGCGCAGGCAGCTCTGTCCCTGTGTCCCGCACCTCTGACGGAGCAAGGCGCGAGGTGGCAGAGCGTCTTCCTGCCGCAATATCCCACACGCCGCTCCGTTCCCATTCACTGCAGCTTTTAAAGCATTTAATCTTGAAATATTCACTTGTCCTCCTGTTTGGCAGGCTCTGGGTGTCTGTCCTTCATGCAATGATTTCCAGAGATTTGTCTGAAAGGCAGTGCTCCTCAGAAATTCCTGACCGACATTTATATTGGATGTACTAAATACACCTATGTACGTGTATAGGAATGCATCCCTGGTGTGAGGGGAGGCAGTCGCTGTCCTCGTTCTGCAACGAGGAGAGGAGGATCCCAGGCCTTGGCCAAGTGCCTGGAAAACGCCCTCCGCAGAGGGAAGACATCAGATCACCCTCTCCAGGTCCTACATTGACGCCGTAATGACCACATCCTCAGGTACCGCACAGTGCTGGCAGCTCTCTGCCTGCTGCACAGAACCGCGAATAATTACAGAGTCAAACCTACTCATTTATTTTAACTTTAACTTATTGACTAAGTTAGTTATAGAGTGAAAACAACCAGTGTTGGGGGTGACTGTTACTAGATGGAACCAGAGGTGACCTAGTTAATTTTCTAATCTGCATCGTCTGTGCAGAAAAGTTGCAAAAATTCAGTGTTTGTATTTGGAACATTTCCACTGTTTTGATGAATTTTACTCTCCCGTACATGAATGTCTTGTGGGTGCAAGAGGGCTGAGGCAGAACAAACATCTGGCACATTCGAGATCAAACTCCTCACAGGGCTGGAAAAGGGGTCATCAATCCACCCCGTTAACCCCGGGTCTAACCGGGAGGCCCCACATCCCACCGGGCAGAGGGGATGGCTGCGCACAGGAACCTCTCCTGCTGCCTGACACGAGCGGCTGGTTTTCAGACGATCAAATCCATGTAACAGGGAGGTGAAATATGCAATTAGTATCACGGAAGCGAGTTTCAGTTCATGATACATCTTAATTAGCGATGTAATTTTATTTATGTTCCATTTGTAAAGTCCAGTCTTGTAATTACTGCTTGAATGTTGAGTGAAGGGGTTTTTTTCAGCCTTGAAGCATAAAGGGAAGAGAAATGTTTGGCAAATGGTGAGGGAAGCTGCCTGAGGTTAAACGAGGTTTGGGCAGACACATGCTGCTTCCCCAGTGGCTGGGCCTGAAGTCGAAAAGTCAAACAAACTGAAAATCAGGACAGGTTCAAACCGCCGCTCTGGTGGCAGCTGTTCATGTTTCATCGTTTCTGGTGGGATCTGTTCACGTTTCATCTCAGGGAAGAGGGAGATGACGGACACCGGCTTTCATTTGTCCCGTACCAGTCCTGCTTACCGGGGTCGGGATTACCATTTGTGGAAAATATCTTACCCAAAATGGGAAATCACTCTTGTTTATCCACAATTCTTTGAGATGTATGATGCTTGAAAGACTGTTGTTTAGCAAGGAGAAGTCTCCTTTCCAGGTGCATTTATTTCTCTAACATTTTCCTACCTGTTCAGAGTAATTATCCATGGCTGAACACCTGGTCAACGCACTGCTCTTGCTGGAGCATCCCCATGGATGACCACGGCTTTTTTGGGCTGAATTTGACAGCAGCACATGCAGACCTCAGGCACCCTTAACAGGAGATTCCCAAATTCCCCCAGTGGGACCCACATGGCAGTGCAGGGTGTGGAGGGCGCTTTGCGAAGGGTGAGCGGAGGCAAGCCCTGGGGAAAACACCAAACCCAGGGGGAAACACCAAACCGTGGGGGAAATGCCCCATTTCAGAGCAGCGGAGGAAGGGTCACAGCTCCAGGCGAGGCGGGTGTCAGTACCACTGGCAGATGAACCAAAATCACTGTTTCACAAGAAATACCCAGCGCTCGGCTCACTCCCTGCGGTCCAGCTGCCCGCTGGCTTGAGACACGCAAAGAAGCTTTGTAGGAGCCGAGGGCTGCAAGCTTGAGTGATCATTGGCATTAGACAGGCTAAAAACCTTCCCCCAAGCTGCCGACGGGTCATAGAGAATGGGTACATTGTACTCCAGGAGCCTGTTTTTGAAAACAAAAGTCGCCGAAGGGCGTCAGGCGTTACCCTGGGGTTATGCCCCGGCTTTGCCGGGCGCACATCGCGCTGCTGCTTTCACTGGGAGCGGGAGTTCATTGGGCTGTACAAAACGCTGTCATCTGAAAGAGCTGCCTTGCAAAATTGGTGAGCGTGTAAGGCCTTCTAAAACTACTCACGGTTACTTAATTGTTAGTTAATAATTAACTAATAGCTTGTAATTAATTACAATAAGGACAACAATCTTTAGCTCTCCTGTGATGCAGAAGGGCCAGGCTGGACCAGGTGAGTGACTGCCACACCAGCACCAAGCCGTGATGCCTCTGATCAGACCCCTGGGCTCTCCAGCTGACCCGCAAACGTCCCTCACCCGGACTGCAGCCGCGTCCTGGAAACACAGCAGGAAATTACTGGGGATGGGAGCTCTGGGAGCTCCAGACTTGCAGGTGGGTGGTGGGGAGCAGGAAGATGGCCAGAGAAGTAACTCACATCCTAGGGTGTTGGCTGGGTATAGGCTAGAAGAGCTGATCTTTTTTTCAGGAGTGCGGTCACTGTAGGCTGCCCAGGCGTGGGATTCATCAGAGCCCAGGAGCTTGGTGGTTCCTGATAGACAGGACTGGGGAATAGTCCTCTGCTGAACCTTCCTGAAAAGGAGAGACCACTGTGTGGACAACGGCACCGGTGCCTTGGAGGGTCCTTTTAACCCCACTCCAGAGTCACAGGCACCCCAGCGAAGGTGGGGTCCAGAAGAGTCTGACCATGGAACCACCCCATCAAAGCTGTCTAACGGCCAAAATAGTGCTGCAGAAAGTGGGAGATGGGCGATTCCTCCCCTGCTCCCCGTCCGCTATCCCCACCAGATACTTTCGTGCACGGTTCTCTAGTGGTTTTCTAGTGTGTGACAAAACAGAGGGTGGTCTTCTGGTGGTGACATGGGTCAGAAACCACAGGAGCTCAGGTGTGTTCATGGATGGTTGCCTGCAGCACCCCTGTCCCGGGTGGTGATGCCTCGGGGCAGTGATTCTTTTCGATGCATTCGGTGATGAAGGGATGAAGCTGCCTGTGATGGCCCAGCCTGGAGCAGAGGGGGAAGCAGCTGGAGGGAGCAGCTCTCTGCACGGAGGGACAAGCGGGCCAGAGGACCCTGAGCCGACATCTTTGCTGCCGCTCTGTGAAGAGCAGGGCCCTGAGCTCTGAGGTGGCCCAGGGCTGACCCGTCCCAGCAGGGCAGGAGCCCACAGCTGGCCAGGGGCTCTGAGCTCCAGCTCAGCCGGGAAGGGCAGCGATGTCCCCGCTGCTGCAGAGCTGTGATTGTCCAAGCTCAGACGGGCAGCGGAGTGTCCATTAATCACTCCCATTGCCCACTTGCCCCCCATTTCTCCCCTTCTGGCTTTTTTCCCTGGAATAATTCCCCATCCCGCTGACCCTGGATCTCCTGCAGAATCCCCCACGTTACGGGAAGACCTGGGCTCCTGCTGCTGCATCCCCCGAGCTCCGCAGGTGTGGAATGGGACAGAGGAAGGGTTCTGCGGAGCCAAACCAGGGGTGCAAGCTGTCAGAGTCAACCCAGGACTCTCCTCTTTGTCCCAGCCGGGCTGGGGGAACAGGAAGGTGGCTGGGTGCTACGCCAGCTGCTAGGCACCCCGGTTGCTGCTGACGGAGGGAAGTTGGCTGCCTTTGATCCGATCTGCCGCCAGGCGTGACACGGACCCGCGAGCTGTTTTCATTAGGGGAAGACACCAGCTGCTGAGGCCCTCAGGAGAGTCCCAGAGCTGCGGTGGAGGGAGGGATAAATGAATTGTGTCACTTTGCAGGGGCTTGGAGAGGGATAACAGCACGTCACGAGCCGTGCCGTGGAGATGTTACTGCGCAAACAGGGGAAGAGACGAGAGACGAAGAGGGCGAACCATGGTGATGCCAGTGATTGTGTCCAAAACCAGAGCTGCCAGCACTCCTTGCATGAGGGACACCACCATAATTGCCATTCCAGAGACAAACAGCACATCCATCTCTCACTCCAGGGAATTCTGGCAACTTCCATTTAGGGAGGTTTAACTATTTTCTCATTACATGTTTCAGTGTCTTCAAGCAGATAAAAACATGGAAAATAATCTGAAGAGTTTCCTGGATTTTAACACTTCATCCTGCTCCAGTGCGGACAGGAACACTGAATGGCCAGAATTCCCCTGGAGCAGAATTTCTAAATTCCACTTAGCTCTGTCAAGAAAACCTCAAGCCCATACTGGTAAAGTCTGCAGACACCACA
The DNA here is from genome assembly GCA_011801015.1 of Ardeotis arabs. NCBI lineage: Eukaryota > Metazoa > Chordata > Aves > Otidiformes > Otididae > Ardeotis > Ardeotis arabs. Next base: position 145,615 of record JAAGAY010026121.1, read on the forward strand.
GGTTAATGGAGTGCCTGGCTTGGTAGGTCCCTCAAATCTGCAAAATATACTGGTTTTACCTGAACAACACATCTTTCACAGGATGAAAGGCAAGGTCTGGCAAGTATGAGCATTGGAATTTGTAGGAAGCAGGCATGCATGTCTGGGAAGGAGTGACAGAGAAAAGGACGTGATGAGGGTCGAGGTGGAAACCCAACTGACCAAGAGCTCCAGGGCCCGGCTGTGGCTGCAGACCACGGAGCAGGGATAGCAGGATGGACAGGAACGCTGCACCTGAGCACAGCACCAGCGGTACTGCAGCAAAGTGAAGCATCTCTGAGTCAGAAAGATGTAGGCAAAGTGGACACTGCTGGGGGGAAGTCTCCTAGAATAACCAGGGGCCTGGAAATCTTACTTGTATTGAGAGACTGAAGAAGAAGCAACCCCTTGGGTTGGTCCAAGGGTCAGTCAAAGAGCGTCTCGACCTACCCTACCTCCTGCAGGCAGGAGCTTGGAGCACAAGGCTGCAATCTGACAGAGGAGAGCTCCGGTGCTGAGCAGAGTCAGAACAGGAGTCAAGAGCTGGGTCAGATGAACGCAGAATATCGCATGCACATTTAATTTGGGGAGGTAACTGAGTACCAGAGCACTTCACTTGGCAATAAAATGAGTTTGTCACTGCTGACACCTCTAGATGTAGTTTCAAAATGTTAACTCAGCGCTGATCTCGGACCTGCTGGGAAAGGCTGATGGTATCAACGCGTCTCACATGGGGAGCCAGGGCAGGTGAGGCTGTGCTCCCTTCTGGCCTCCCCACATCTGGCCCTACACATTGGCCTTCAACAAGAGCCTGACAACCTGTGAAGGTTTGGGGGTGGAGGCCATGCAACCTCATCTCTACTCCTGGGTCACAGGTGCTGGAACACACTTTCCTCCGAACGTTGGAGACTCTGGAATGCTTTTCCTCCTACAGTGCAAAATCAACCTGATGGGTAGGAACCTTTAAATGGAGGCTGGGAGGGCTGATTAAACTTGCCACGTCGCCCTACCACAACACCTCAGACGGCTTCCACCGTGGGGAACGGGCCCGCGCTGTGAAGGTCCAGGTTGAGAATCTGTAGGAATATATGGCTGGAAGAGAGTGACCTCCAGCAGCTCCCTGGACAGTGCTGGCTGTGCACCGACCTCGGACCCCTGGACACCCGTACCATTGCTTTAAATCTCTTCTTTAGGTCAATAAATCCCTATCAAATATTTTCTAAAACGGGATGCACACAGGTGACAAACTGCTTACAATAGAAATAATGTGAATATTAAGTTAATCAAAGCACTCACATTGGAAGGGATTAAAAGAGGGGAGGGAAAAAAAAACCCGGCTCGTAACAAGCAATCCATGTCACTTTTTTTCCCTCCTGTGTACTCTTGCTCTGTCCCATTTGTCTAGCAGTAATCTACATTTCAAATGATTACATGGGAAGCTGAAGTGGTAGTGACAGGGATAAACGAAGCTTGTTAAACTAATAGCTGCACTAATGCCCAAATATGTGAACTTCCAGAGTCAGGCAGCATCCGAGGCTGCCGGAGCTGTCAGCCCTGCTCCCCCTGGGCTCGTCCGCCAGCCGCTGCCACATGATGAATGGCCCTGTCGAGTAAATTCATCCGGGGCCCAATTAAATAGGCAGAAATGAACTAGAGCCGTCAACCAGGGAGAGAGAGAGGGGGAGAGGGAGTGAGAGAGGAAGAAAGAGAGAAGATTTAGAAAAAAAAAAAGGGTGGGAGGAGGGGAGAAATATTCCTCACAAAGTCAAGGAAGCTGCGGCGCGGTGAAGTCATTCTGTCAGAAAATGGCCATTTAATGCTTTGCCGAGCCCACGACAGATAAGTCATCTGAGGAAGCTTTAGTGGAGTCCCAGGGCATTTCATTTATTAATTATCAGCTTCGAGCGGGGATTGCAGCCAGCCTCTCCCTCTTTCCCATCCCTTTTTCTCTGCCGAGTGCTGTCAGCGCCTTGCCTACTCCCTGTCAGGCGGGAGGGCGGCCGCGCGGCAGCAGGCAAGCTGGGCACATGGCAGCAGAGATGGCGGAGAGAAGGAGCTGCAGGCTCTTCACGCGTCCTCCTTCTTCACCTTCCTCAGAAAATCCACGTGATGGAGCTTTGGCCTTGGGCACCCTTTCTCCCCCTCCTCCCGCTGTGCTCCAAAGCCCCGTCTCCCTTCGAGGGACGAGTCCCACCCCCACACAATGGTCCAGCCTGCCCCATCGCGTCCCCTCCGGACCCCCCATTGCCTCCTCTCACGGCAAGCCAAGCCCCATCGCAGGTAGGGCCGGGGTGGGTGAAGGTGGGCAAGGCAGAGACACTGAGCTGGATGAGCCCTCAGCCTCTTGTCTCCAGCGGGCTCCGGCGCAGCCAGCGACAGCCAGCGGTGCCCACAGCCCGTGTCTACACTGGACTGGAGATGCTGCTGGAGGAGGACACATCCCCTCCTCGCTTTGTTTGTTTGTGTTGTTGGCTTTCCTTGGTCCAGAAATGTCAGCAAGCAGAAGGTCGCTGGCTGCTGATGGGAGGGAGAAGAGGAGAAGGGATGGCAATCCCAGCACCCAAGGCAGAAGAGCCCAGGGACCCCAGCAGAGGGAAGAGGAGGCTGCAAGTGGACCCAGTGATGAAGAGAAGGAGCAGAGCGTGACTGACCTCCTTGGGACTTCAGAAGAACCAGGAACGGTCTGGTGGAAACCCCCTAAAACCCAGCCGGCCAGGGCTGACATCTCCTTTCTCCTCTGCCAGCTGGTGCTCTGAGGCACGGACGTTTCGGGAGAAAGGCCACCTAAGGCAGCTCTGACCACGCGGCCAGGCTCGGGCATGTGCCGAGAGGGAACAAGCATCCCTGACCGTCTTCCCGCTGCCTTCTCCAAAGCCAGAGTTCCTCCCTTCGTCCTGCCCTCCACACAGACATTGCCAGGTGCATCTCATGGAAAACCTGGCACTGATTTTGGTGAAGCTGCTGCTTCTCCCAGCCCCAGCCCCTGCTATGTTTGAGCTCTCGCTGAAAAACCAGACTGGTGAAAACCAAAGGTTGTTACAGAGCACAGCTGCGTTTGTGTCACAGAGCACTTGCCCCATCTCTCCTTTGGCCCCACTCTTGCAGTAATTTCTAAAAATAACAGAGTTGTTATCTTTTTGGCAGGGGATGTGACGCAGTGTCCAGCGTCTGAAGTCGTGCCAGAGCCCTGCCCCAGCGCAGCAGCGATGTTTTCCCAGCAGGAAGCTGGGACAGTGTGTGGCCATTTGCGGTGCTCACACACGGTGGGATGCGTGAGGGATGCGCAGCCCTGTGAGGCGGTGCCGGAGGGGAGCCGGCAGCCCGCTTGGGCTGTTGTCTCACCCGTGCTGACCAGGTACCAGTCCCCGAGCTGTCGGGGCTGCAGGATTGTGAGGGGCACAGGACCGTTCAGCGGTGCGGAGGATCACGGCTTGGTGCTCAGCCTTCCCTTCCCAAACCTTCTCCATGCAACCGCCGCTCCCTGGGCAGCACGGTGTTTCTGTTTGCCTCCCTGGCCGCTGCCGCGCGTTTTTCCTCAGAGTGGCTCCAGTTGCCGCCAAGCAACACGGGAGCTCCTTCCACAGCAGCGGTGACATCACTGGTGAGTTACGAGTTGCTCTGGTTGTCACAGTTTTCATTTATCCGACCGTTCTCTGCTCCTCACAGGCACCTCCGCAGCGGAGGCTCTGAAACACCTAACACCACTTGCGCGTTTTACTGCCTGCCACGGCACTGTACGTGCTCCAGCGCCCCACGGAAGAAACAAAAGCAGTCTGACAGTTTACTCTTGCTCTGGCTTTCTGCCTGTGACATGTAACGGCACATCTCTAAACACCACGGCCCGTTTTCTGGACGTTCTGTGAGAGATGTCAAACACCCCTTGAAAGCCTAGAGAACAGTACCACCTCGTTATTCTGTCCACTGCTGTATTAACAAGATTTCTCCACTCTTCAGGAACCCTGCACTGAAATTCCTCCACACTTCCTCCTTGTGTCTCCTACGGTCTGTGCATTCGGCTCTCCAGCTGGACACCAAAGCGTTCTTCGCAGAAGTTGCCCTCGTGCATGCTTCCCACCAGTGCCCGGGACTCCAGGTCCCGTTTGCTCTGCTCTGGTCTGCGGATGCAGCACCCAGTGCTAACGGGCAGTAGTGCGGCAGGGTCGGCATGGCCCCGCTGCCGTGAGGTCTGCCTCGGTGTGCCGTCCATGCCGGGAGCCCACCCTCTGCCCCACCGTCACGCGTGGCAGAGGACACATCCCGCAGCGCAGGCACACGGGTGACGGTGACGTCCCAGCGCAGCGGAGCATCTACTGTCAGAGCACCGTGCTCCCTTGCTGGGGCACAGCAGGATCGTTTCCTGCAGCACCCCGTGCCTGGGCCACAACTAGAGGAATAATTAAAAGAGAAGCTCTGTTTGCACTAAAATGTCAGATTATTTTTTCACAGGGCAAAGATTTTTCTTATCAAAAATCTATTCACTAAAATGCTAATGATGGCCGGTGATTAGAAACTGCTGCTCAAGTTCTGAAAGTTCCCAGTGGGTTTGGCAGACACGGCGTGTAGCTTGTCAGTTCAAGAAATGCTTTCAACAAATCAAACTTCAGGGTATGCATTTTTAAAAATATTTCATTTCCTTAATGCTTCACTGTGCTAAAGCCAACAGGGACTGCTGAGCTAAGCGACAAAGACCACATCATTAGTTGCAAAGTCGGTTCTGATAGGAGTCTCTCATGGCAAGATGCTCTCAGATAGGCGTAGAAGAACCGCTGGCACATGTGTGTAATGCTTATCTTAATTAAAAAGAATAATTGTTTTATTAAAATGAATTATGAACTTCTTATTTATTAGCATTGGAGAAGTTCTCTGCCAGTCAGATGAAGGTGTTCCAGAAGAAACGCAGATCTTCAAGAAATGCAGGGCTCAGCTTCTTGGAATTCCAGGGAGAGCCCACAAATTTGGTTGCAGGCAACACGACATCAATGCTTACTAACCCCAGCACCTGGCGTTCGGGGCTGGCTGTGCAGCCTGTGGGGGTTTCCAAAGCACTGTTCCTGCTGCAGGATTAGAGAAGAACATACGGCACGGCCGGTAAGTCTGAGACTGGGATCCCAGACCCCAGCACACGTGCTCTCACGGGATGCGCCACTCCTGCCTGTCACAGGTGCTGGTTCACTGCCCCTCTTCTGGAAGAAAATGGTTTAAGCTTGTAGCCCAATTTTCATGGAAAATTTGCACCTAGGTGAGATGGTTCCCTGTGTACCCAGGGAACTTCAGAGCCCCCTGTTAGTTTTCCAGCGGGCCTGTGGCCCAGCTAAAAACACCACCCGACAGCCTCTGCCAAGCAAGCCATCTGCAAGGTGGATTGGACGTGTTTGTGTGCTGTGGCAGAACTATTTGATGTCCCATTGAGTGAAGTCTGTTGAGCAGTGTTAACAGCTGAACCGAAGAAGATCTCTGTGTGGACACTTGCTTTTCAGTGTGGTCGCCCTGCGGCACAGATCTCTGCAAAGGACTGCTCCCCAGATTAAGCACTCCAGTTTTGTAAGTCCAGCCCTCATGAGAAGACTGGTAAGACCAAGATGGTCCCCTTCTTTGCTTGCCAAAGAAAGGCAAGAGGCACCACACAAACCTTTGAATCTGGTTAGAGCACAGGAGCACGTAGAGCAATGAACTGCTGTGGAAGGTGAGTGGTGATGCTGATGAAGAGCAGAAGAACGTCTCCTGGGTGCACTACAAGTCCCCTTTTCTGTACAAGGTTTGCAGATCAGGGGACGCTGACCAGCTCTTGGCAGAGCTCAAAGTATAGAAATGAAGCAGAAGAACTGCTTTGATGCCTTTTAAGTTTCTCAAGTCAGCTCCAGCTCCTTCACTGAATAAAGCAACGGGGAGGGTTTACAATGATGGGGGAAAAGGGCAGGCGGTTACTCTGCTGATTAAAGGGGAACAAACCCAACATATTTTTTAAGCAATTGATTATATTGCTTATGAAATGTCCTAGATTTTGTTCAAGTACAGACTATTGCAGAAACAAGATAACGAGTTGGGAGGTATGAGTAGAAGGCTTCCTTTGCCGTTGCAGAGCAGTATTGAGAAGCAGCAGAGACATTAGGGGATGTGTGGTTGCTGTGTCTGGAGATGCGTGTGTACACGTGTGCATGCACACCTCCACAGGTGAACCCACCCACGGGCTGCAGAGGTCCAGCGCTCTCCGGGATGGCCCCAGAAGACGTGTCCCAAAGTCCCAACCTCCACCCTCCTGCTGGCCCCAGGGTGGCCAGGTCCTCGTCCACCCCGCAGCACCCTGCCCCTCCCCAGCTCCCGTCCCCCTCCACGCCCCACAGAGTCCATCTCTTCTTCCAGGGCAGACAAGTCCTCCCCGGTGGGAGGCTTTACTCTGCGCTGTGAACAGCTCCCCTGATGACTGAGTGGGAGGACAATCCATCACTTGTAGTGTCTGGCCGGTCCCTGGGGCGGGGCAGGAGAGGAGGAGCACCAGCATGGGACCCTTCCCGTACCGGCACTTTGGCTCAACGGTGATGGCCCTTAAAGAAAAGGAAAATAAATAAAGGAAGAAACAGACTGAAAAGCCTTTCCCTGCCATCCTTACCCCGCAAGTGTCCTTCTGAGATAAGATGCCCTCTGAAACTCAGAATCCTGGTTGAGATCAAAAGAAATGTCCAAAATCAGGAGGAAGGGGTGATGTGTAGCCGCAGGCAGGGTGAAGGGGAGCTGTTGCCTCCCCCACATCCCTGCAGAGCCGGGCTGGACCACCGTCTGCATCCCCTGCAAAGCCCATCACTGCTCTGCACAGCACGGTCCTACCAACCACACTGGAGCCTCCGCACACCGTCCCTGGAGAAACAGAGGGAAAACATGGGATGGCAACACTCAAAACGAAGTCAAAGGAGGAAGAGAGGGACAGACCAGCTACAGCCAGGGTCTGGCTGATCCAACATCCTCTGGTAACGGTCGGCAAAGGGGCTTTCAACACTGAAACAGATTTTCTCAGTTAGTCAAAAGCCTTAGCTATAAAACTGACTGGCTTTAGCTGAAACAAGTTAGAGACGTAACATTACAGATCAAGTGAAAAATAATAATGATATAAATTATTTTAAAATACTAAAATGCTTCATTAAAAATGGTTTGTTTTAGCAGGAAGAACTGTAGAATACTTTATAGGTAAGGCTTAAATGGATCTATCTGCCATTTTGAAGTAATATTTAAAAATTATTTGATACAGAGCCAATAAAAGCTCTTGAAAAATTTTAAACTGAAACTAAAACAGAAAGGCTAAAATCAGGCAGAAGTCTTTCTCTTTGGTTAGTTTCTCACAGGTGGAGAACTGGTTTTGCAGACCATCCCATAGGTCCTGGGAAATTCACTTTAAAACAAAGCCAAGGCCTGTCGTTTCAGAAGGATTTGGGATACGCGTTTCCTTGCTTTGCTGGGGAAGCCGATCCAGGCAGAGGGGTCGTTCAAAGTGCTGCAACAACAGTTGTGCGTGAACACACCCGGGCTGAACGTCACATAGTCCTTGCTTATTCTGCTTTTAATTTTCGGCAAAAGGAACAACAGGGATCACCTAACCCAGCACCGGGCACTCCCACGGTGGAACCACGAGAACACCCTCGTTGGTCCAGGGAAGGACGGTGACAATTTGGGCCAACAGACAGGATCACATCTTGGGCCAGGAGGTGGGTAACGCGCGTCGGCTGCCTCGTGCGGGACTCCCTGCGGTTTGCGGATGAGGAGGGACTTGGAAGCCCTCAGACACTCCGGGTTCAAGGCATCTGAGGAAGAGGCTGCTCCTTCCTGTGCACGTGAACTGGAGGATGGATGGAAGTTTCGCCCCTGGCCCTGGCCGTGGCCGGGTGAGCTCAGCACAGGCAGTGCAGGCAGAGCATCGCTCCGTGTCTGCCGGTTCGATACTCGCCAGCCCAGCGCTGCGCGCGTCCCCTAAATTGTATTTTCCTTTGCAAGCTCCCCAGCACAGATCTTTTTCCCGTGCTGTCGAAACTGGCAAATTTAAGCAAATGCCAATAATTCCATTTCGTCCCTAAATTTCTTTTGTCATCATCATTGAACTCGGCTTACTAATGATTTCTTAGAGTTTCAGCTTGAATGGGCATCCATAGATTTTCCTTCCTTTTGGGTTAAACCTGGAGTTATCATTGGGCGTGTTTCTGTCAGCCCTTAACTGTTCCTTTTGCTCGTCCGCAGCCGAGCCGCTGCGTAAATCTGAGGATGCGGAAGGGATTCAGTGGGGAAGGCAAACGGCCTCTTATCAGGGACACATCCTTGCATGAACTATGCTGCTGCACTGCAGCATTTCATCAAGTTCTAATTACACCTGGTTGACAAATTCCTGGTCCTTTCGTCGGCAGACAGAGTGTGACGGAGTCCATTAGGGCTCGTAATTTTTGATAGTTGAGTTTGCCAGTTGTCTGCTTATACTGATTTTTTTTCCCCCTACTAAAACCAACTTTTATATAACTGCGAGTCTGGGTTCATTTACCTTATATACAGGTCCCCTAAGAGGCAGAGAAGTGAATTATATTCTCCCTCTTGGTCTCATGCAGTTACTAAATTACATTTTTAGCACCTGAAATTAACAGCTAACTGGAGGCAGGCAAGGGAGAAAGTAAAGTTAATGAATTGACTAAATATGATAGCAGAGGAAAGCAGAGCGCGGTGTTTCTTCCACCTGTTTTTCCCATTTTTACTGAAGCAAGAAACCAGCAATTACACACCAGTGCCGGGGGGTCCGTGAGCCAAACAAGCCAAAGCGCCTGCCGTGGGTGTCGATGCTCGCATCACCAAGCAGGCGGCGTTATTTCGGGAAGCAGGACCCCTGGGAGTGGGCCAGCCCTCGCTGCGGCGACGGGAGGTCACGGGCCTCCAGACCAGCAACAGCTCTGCTCAGCCCCGCTGGGGACCAGGACGGCAGCGCTGGTCTGGGGAGAGGGGAGTCACAGCGTGAGCACAAGGCTGCAGGTCCAGCTCTGGCTGATTTTGCTTTTCCGCTCCATGTGCCCAGCAGATCGGAGTCACCGGCTGCGCTGAGGGCACTCTCTTGGGCTTCGAGCAGAAAGCACGGGAGAGTCGTACGGATGCATTTCATTTCAGCCTCCTAGAGGGATGCTCAAGAGTTAGCTCAGCCGATTTAAAGCTGTCCCTTATTTTTTTCTCTTCTCTCCCTCTCTGGTTTTGCCTCCATTGTGCACAAGCCTCTGACCCACGCCTGCGCTCTGCAGCTCGCTCCCAGCCGAGTCTCAGCGATGCTCCTGCCCCGCTCGGCCTCACGCTGCTGGCAGCCCCCGTCCTGCCGAGGCTTGTGCTGCAAGCGCAGCACCCTGCGGCCAGAGTATGAGCTATGGGGTTTGTACCTTCCCTGCTGCCCCCCGACGTGTGTGTTTCCACGCCGCAGCCTCTCTTGGTTTGGGGAGGGGGCCACAGCAGAGAGCTCACGCTCCCACAAGCTGCGCGGCACTGCCCGCTCTCACGTCACTCGTCAGAGGGATTTCCCCTCTGCAGTCAGCCTACTGTGCATAACGAATTTGGCCTTATTTTGGAGATATGTGAGATGATAGAAACCAAACCAACACTTGTTTCACTTCCGAGCACTGAGCTGCTGTGCTGTTTGTTACGTGCAGAGAGAACTGCGTGACTGATGCTCAGCAGGCTGAACGTAAACCTCCCTGCCCCAGAGTTGGGAGTTTTCATCCAGTTACTTTTTTTCTGGATGTCCAAAGGTCTCCCCTGCTTCTCACCTGGTTTTGTATCATAAATTGTAACAGCATTTTGAAAAAGGTAATACCTGGCTGTATTCTTACATGAATTAACAGATTTAATATTTACGGTTACAGGATTTCCTCCTGGGCCGGCATTGTGTGCCAAAAGTTTCTGCGCAGTGCACTGGGGTTGTGATAACGAAGACTCAGTGAAGCACCCTGTGAAAGCGAGAGCAACACTATTTGAAGCAAACAGCCCCAAAAAACCACGGGGCGTCCTGCTGCGGGTCCTGGCCTGCTTAGCGGAGGAGATTCAGCTGGGTATCTCGAACGGGGGCTCCCAGCAGCAGCAAGGGGCTGGAGGAGGCCGACTCTTTAAAAGAGGCAATCTTGAGACAACATAGGAAAACATGGAAATTTAAATGGTAAAGTGACGTTTTTATTTCAGGTAGGAGAAATGTTTTCTTGAGCAGCCCCTTGCCAGCTCCCCTCTGGCTGCACAGGGGGTGATCTGCATCTTTAGTGCAAATGGGGTCCCCAGCACGTGGAGGGTGGCAAGTTGCATGGTGGGGCAAAATCTTATTTAAGGGAAATGTCAGAGTTTCAAAACTTTTCATCCTCCTGAATCAGAGTGAAATAAAGTATTTCTAGAGGTGCCACGTGGAGCCATTGGTTCAGGAAAATTGGCATTCTATAACTGTGGCATTTCATGGGGGAATTGAAGCCCTTTCAAATATTATTGTTCTGTATTTCTCGATATCACTTCACAGCATCTCATGAGTTTACATGGCAAGCACAAAAATAATGGAATTTGGACTTCCCCTCAAAAAAAAAAGAATCTCAGACTACTGCTCTGGAATGTTATAAAATGAAGATTCCAAAATTTAAAATATGTTTGTAAGCTCCTCATGCAGAAATGTCTGAATTTCTCAGAATGAACACGTATGCTAAGAGCTCCCTGTTTGGGTGAAATCGGTTTTTCAAATGCGCTGAAAAATTGGTGACCCACTTCAACTGGCTAACAGCCAGAGCAGCAAACAAAACCACGGTACAGCAACAGGCTCTCATTAAAGCTGAGAGGTAATCAAGGTCCGTGCTCCGGGATGGAGAACCATCAATTAGCAGCATCGAGAAATAACCCCAAAGCACAGGGGGGGTGTGACCGCTCGCATCCACGAGGCGGCTATGGACATTTTGTTAAAAACATTTACTTGGGTAAAACTGGGAAAGTTGTGCTGTGGGAGACATCACAAGCCTTGAGAGCAACACAAAGCCTCAGGCAGCGGCAAAGCAAAGCCTCAGGCACCGGCCTGCCAGCATGGCCAGGCTCTTCTGAGGGAGATGCCTGAAGAAGCAGAAAATTCCCCCCATGTCCCCGTGCCTCCAGCTGGAAACACATGCACCACATTTCTTGGGATTTTGGGGGGGTTGTGTGTATATGTTTTTTCCTCTGCAGGAAGAGGGGTGCTGCGGTGGAGCTGGTCCCACGCCGCGTGCCGTGGTGCTGACCCCCAGGAGCCGTGGCTGTGCCGCCAGCTGACCCCGTGGAGCTCATCCCCGTCCCAGGAGGAGACGTGGCTGTGTCACATGGGATGGCCCCCGCTACCCCTCGCTGCGGCCGCTGCTCCTGCTCCGACTACGATGTGTCCACACTGCTCCCTCACATGCAGCATTAACTTCCTTGTGATACACCTTGGTCCCCAAATTTACATCTGCCCACCTCCGTTTTGTAAAAAAAATCCCTGAGCACGCATGGGCTCCAATCCTGGGACCGGCTTTGGCCAAGCTCTCCCAGTCGCCCTACACGTGCCGGGCAGCTTTGACACACAGGTTTGAACGAAATGGGAACTGACAGTGTCGAGGCGCTGCAAGCGCTCGGCTACAAAGGATTCATGCAATTATCTTTTGTCGGAATTCATCTTGTCAGCTCCGCACAGCGCTAATGTCTTTAGAAACTCTGAAGATGAAAAACTGAGAAAAAAAACTCCCCCAGTTAGAACACTTTCTGATCACGACAGCATTTTTGGGGGTAGGAGAAAGGACAGCCAGGGAAACCGGTGGTCCCACGAACAAGAGCAGGGCTGGGAAATCGGCCACTCGAGGCATGGGTGATGTAGCTGCTACAACGACTCCAGGGCGAAACTCCCTGAAAATCTCTTGAAACTTTGCTATGAGTAGATTTCTCTAAAAACTACCAATTCAGGTGTGCAGAAACATTGTCTGAAACGTGTCCCATAGTTCTAAAGTGAAATGTGCCTTCATACCGTTCTGTAATTTGCTAGATTAAAGTTTCACAGACAGCTAAATTTGGTATTTCTTGTAAATAGTCATACATTTGGGAAAAAAATTATCTTTCGTATCCATCAATTTCTAGTAAATTAATTCCATTTTTCATGCATTTTTTCTTTCAATATTTCAAAACTATTTATTCCAGCAGTTTTCAATTTTTTTTTGGCAGTAGGGTGCCAAAAGTTTGTTTCCTTTTATATCTCTTAAACTATTGTTTAACTGATCCAATCAAAGAAAAAGTGTTATTTTTCACTTTGTCAATGAAACTCTCACTTTTTGACAGAGCAGCATTCCCTTATTCAACAGTCCTTTACTGCTTCTGTCCCAGGCATTCCCTGCCGTGGCGCAGGCGAACGCCGGTGTCTCGCGTGGGGCGAGTGCCGTCTCCGCGGCAGAGAGCTGGGCGCTCGGTCTGGTCCAGGATGGTCAGCTGGACGCAGCGCCGGGCTCCATGGGAAGGAACACACTGACATCTGTTGACTGGACACCAGTTCTCCAGCCTGCTAACGGAGCTCTTTGCGTAGCTGAGGCGATTAAGGCACGGGAACTGAGACACAAAGGATAGCGGCTCTTATTTGTCACCAGGAAGGGCCTTATTAGGGACCACGTGTATCTCTCTGCTGCTCGGGTTGTGTGCACAAAGCCTATTAAAAGGACGTTAATGAGCCGCTCTTGCTTTTGAATATTTAGGGTTACGTTTTGCTGGCAACAAAATTTATTTCAGAATTGCTCAATTAGATTAAAACCTTACTGTGCAAAGCTTTAAAAACCACTTTAACGTACCTTCTGTTTCAAAACATTAGCAGACTCTGAGATTTTGTTGACTACCCCAACCCTCGCACCATCCCGCAGCCCATGACAGAAGAAAACACTACATTTACCTCCCGCGAAGGCAGAGGCAGTTTCCAAAACCAAGAGCTGTAAAATGTCCCATAATCCAGCTTTACTCAGAAGCAGGGGAGCTGAAGTGAAGTGCTGAGCTGGGAGGCAGCCTCGAGCCTTAGGTGCTTTTCTGGAAAGGTTCCTCTCCCAGTGCTGCTGAGGGACAAACCCACCGGGCACAGAGGAATGTTCAGACTGGCCTGAGAGAAAGAGCCTTGGGGGAAAGCCAACGTCTTCTGGCCCTTGAGCATCACAGCGGATAGCTACAGAAAAAATCCCAGTGTCCCTCACGCCGTTTGGTCTGAGCTTCTGTGGGCTCAGGGTCTCGCTCCAAGTCTCCAAAGTCAACAAGGATGGGCCTGGGACCCACAGTGGCCACAGTTTTTTGCTGGTAGGAAAAACACTTGATGTCTCTGAGAGGGGGCTGGAAAACCAGCATTGACTTGAGGTTTGAGGAAGTGACACTTCCAATCCCAAAAGGAAAAGACATTTGGAGAAAAGCTGGAGGGAGAGGAACTGGGAAGAGGGGCTGAGATGTACTGCTGTGTTCTTGGGAAGTCTGATCTCACACATCTTCCTCAAGTGACATCCTTCCTGACGTAAGGGACTGCGTACCTGCAGATGCAGAACCAATCCTTGATCTGAAGAAAATGGAACTTCTTTGATCTGGCCCTTGCTTCCAGGGAATTTCTTGCAGGCTGACATCCCATCATTTTGTCTGCAGGTAGTAATGAGTGCGGTATGGAAAGCTAGGAGAACGTTTGTTGGAAAATGGAGATTTAAAAAAAAAGCAGCAATGACATGACCTTATTGTAATTAGTATGGAACAGCTCAGTTTCCATCAGGAAGACCTTCACAAAATGCTTTCACTTGTCTACACTGCTTAAACCCAGAGCTTTATTCAAAAAGAAGGACTGAGAAATGCGTACTAGTCTCTGCCGGCTCCTGCGAGATCTGACACACCCACAGCCCTCAGAGAGTTAGAGAGTTCATCACGGCACCCAGCTGCCATCAAAATATCACTGTTTAAGGAACTTCTCAGAAGCCAAAGGTTGATATTGTAAAGGAAAGGGAAGACAGAAATTCATCTCACTTAGCGTGACCTCCCTCGGGGTAGGTTTGAATTACACCCCAGGTGGGCGACGGGAATCTGTCATGTCTCTCGCTCCATTAGTTGGTACAGTTAGCAAAGGCTGGGTAATAACCAGACATACTCTTCTCGTCACGGACAAGCCACGGCCGCACGTTCGCTCCGGAGATTTCTGCGATGTCCCCTGCTCTGGGGTGACCAGCGTCATCCAGTCCAGTCCGGGCTGGCGGACACAGCCAGGATGTAGCCCCCGGCTCCGGCAGTGCTGCGTGGGCTGCCAGCTCGCCCATCCCTTACGGCAGCGCGAAACAGAGGGAGCTTCTTCCGGAGCGTGCTCTACCGTCGCCTCCGAGGGCAGCGCTGGGGTGTCCGTTACAGCCAGAAGTGGGAACGGACAGATCTGAGAAGGGCACTCGGGCAGCAGTTGCAGAGTCACTAAAGAGATTGCTTCCTTGCTCCTGCAAGAAAAGGGTTAGAAAATGTGTCGCTTAAGGGCATCGGCAATACCGATACCGCTTTCTGTGTTTTGCTTAAATTTGTGTGTCCTAGAACAACAAGGAAATAGGAACAATTTACTTTTCACTTAGAGGTGAAGGGAGAAACTCTTCCCCCTGCCAGCAAAGAATATTTCAAATTGCAAATCAAGATTGCATTCAAGAGAATGCAGTAAGTTTATTTTCTTCTGCAAAGCTCTGTGTACAGGGTGCAGCGCCTCAGTGACAGAGCAGAGACGTGAAATGGGCAGAGGCAGCTGCTGCCAGGCATTTGGTTTACAGAATGAGGGAGAAAAGCAGCGACGTCCCCGTTGGGGCACTTCAGAGACTTTGGAAGAGGGCAGGTACCTACAGCAGGGCCGAGGGAGCCTGCTCTCAGCCTCACCTTTTGATAACGACCTTGACACGCGGTCCCACCCCCTCATCACAGAGCAACCCCCTTTGGCACTGATGGACATCAACATCCGTCTGGCAAGGTCTGCCCAACAAGGACCCCCCGGTGCACAGCCAGCTCTGGTGAGAGGCTGTAAAGCGTCTTCACCGAGAAGCAAAGATGACTTTTTTTAAGCTTTGTCTCTTCAGCCGAATTGTTGTAACGTTTAAACCAAATGAACTCCACAGACCGGGGTGGACCTGCTCTTGTAAGAACGACCTGCTCACCGTGTGTGGGAATGGCAGCATCTGACACTAAATCAGCAAAAAATTAAAGCAAGGATGAAGAAGATAAGTAAAGCGAAATAATTCAAGGAGAGCAATTTAAACTCATATTGGCAATAATAATGTGCACTGGTCCACATCTGATCTTCAGCTATGTCTAAATTACACAGAGATAATCAAAAAGAAAGAGGATCTGCTACACTTTCCTGTGAGGAACAAGGCTCTGCAATTAGTAAGCCGAGGTCTACGGTTGATCAATAGTGACCCTCCCTGGTAGCTCTGGGTGTTTTTGCAAGGGAAAGGTTGTTTCTGCTGTTCCAGCTGTACAGACTTCTCCTCCAGGAGAATGGCTTTACCCTGTCAGTGCTGGCCAGTTCTGCTGCGGGATTGCACCTACGAGGATTTTTTTGAAAGTTCCCATCCTGTGGCACTGTGGTCAGCAGGACACACATTTCAGGGATCACGTCTCCTGTCAGCTGTTTCTCAGGAAGACCCCAGGGCGGCAGAGTGGCTGAGGTTGGCAGGGACCTCCGGAGGTCATCTTGTCCAACCCTCTTGGTTCAACGCGGGGTCGCCAGGAGGAGGTTGCTCAGGATCGTGTCCAGTCAGGTTTTGAGTATCTCCAGGGGTGGAGGCTCCATAACCTCTCTGAGCAACCTGTTCCAATGTTTGATCACCCTCACAGTAAAAAGTTATTTCTTAAGTTTAAACGGAATTTCTTGTCTTTCAACCTCTGCCCATTGCCTGTCGTCTGTTCACTGAATACCACTGAGAAAAGCCTGTCTCTCTTTGCTCCTCCCCATCAGGTATTTATACACACCAACAAGATCCCATCTGTGCCTCCACTTCCCCAGGCTAGATGGTCCCAGGTCTCTCAGCCTCTCCTCATATGACTACAGGATCCAGTTCCTTTATGATTTTGTGGTCCTGCACTGGGCTTCCTGCAGTAAGTGCATGTCTTCTGTACTGGGGAGCCCAGAGCTGGACCGGGCACTCCAGATGTGTCTCACCAGTGCTGAGCAGAGGGCAGGGTCACCTCCTTTGACCTGTTGGCAACACGCCTCATAATGCAGCCCAGGGTACCATCAGCCTTTTCTGCCATGAGGGCATGCTGCTTGCTCACATTCAACTTCTGCCCATCAGGACACCCAACTCTTGGTCTGCAAAGCTGGGCCCTCAGTCTGTCCCAGGGTTGTTCCTCTCCATGTGGTGGGCTTCACATTTCCTTTTGTTGAATACCATGAGATACACCTTTGCCCAACTCTCCAGCCTGTCCGGGTCCCTCTAAACGGCAGCACATCCATCTGCTCTGTCACCCACCCCTCTCCATTTTGTATCACCTATGAACTTGCTGAGAACGGACTCTGAGAACTACCCCAGCCGTTAACAAAGGTGTGAAATGATACTGGCCCTGGCATCAACTCCTGGGGTGCACCGCTGGTCACTGGCCACCAGCGGTCCTGTCACTCATCAGAGCCCCCTAGGCCTGGTCCTTCAGTCAGGTCTCAGTCCACCTCACTGTCCATTTATCCACGCTGTACTCCACCAGTCTGCCTATGAGCATTTTAGGGGTGACAAGCACCCATTTCTCTCGCCTCTCCACTGAGCTAGCTGTTTCATCACAGAAGCTATGAGGCTAGTCAGGCATGAGTTTCCCTTTGTAAATCTGATTACTCCCAGTCATCTTGGTCATCTTCATGTGTTTGGAAACGGCTTCCTGGACTACTACTGATGCCCCATCCTTGGAAACATTCCAGGCCAGGTTGGCCGGGGCTCTGAGCAACCTGATCTGGTTGGGGATGTCCCTGCTTGTAGCAGGGGGGTTTGACTGGGTGGGCTTTAAAGGCCCCTTCCCACCCAAACCGTTCCGTGATTCTATGATTCTATACCCTGCCCTGGTTTTCCCACCCACCTCGAGACACAGCCCTGCTGCTCTTACATCGCCCCCTCCTTCCTCCTCCAGGTTGTCCTTCCTAAAGTGTCCTCCCAGTGCAGCGTGCCAGTCGTGCAAGCTCTCCCACCACCTCTCTGCGGTCCCAGTGATGTCATAACTCTGCAACAGCACGCAGACCCCTCATTGCTCCTGTTTGTGCCCCATGCTGTGTGCATCTGTGTACAGGCGTTTTGGAGAGGGACCCTCCCAAGCTGATTTCCCATAAAGGGTACGAGAGCTTTCCCCGTAACTCTGCCTGGCAGGGCCTTCCTTCTTTATCTGGATACCCTTGGGGCAGGTCCTTTAGCCCTGTTTGGCTGATCACAAGCTCCCTCCTGCTCACTTTACCCCGTGCCCTTTCCTTGTCATCCTGGTCCACCACTTCCTCACCTGGTTTTGGCTGTCCTCTCACCACCCCGCAGATCCTGTTTTAAAGCTCCCCATACCAGGCTGGCCAGCCTATTGGCAAAGATCCTTCTGCAACACTTAGGTGGATCCCATCTCTTCCAAGCAAGCTTCAGTCCTCTAAAAGGGCCCCGTGGTTGTGAAAACCAAACCTCTCTCGCCAACACCAGAGGCATAACCAATTGTTGACCTGCAGGATCTCCCTACTCCTCCAGCCCTTGCCCCTCACTGACAGGATCAAGGAGAGAACCACCTTTGATCGTCAGCCCGGAGCCACGCCGTCACCCTTGACACTTTCCAGGTCACCCTGGCTGTACTTTGGTGCCAGTTGCACGTCCGGGCTGGAGCAGGTGGACGGAGGACATGGTTGGATGGAGGACGTTGTTGAGCTGCCCACAAAGGTGAGCTGGGATGGGAGAGTTCCCAAGGGGCTGAGGAGCGCTCGCGCAGAGCCGCGTGTCCAGTGGAGTTTATAGCAGCCTGCTCTGCAGCACCAGACCTCCTGCACCCCACTGTGGTGAGGGTCTGCTCTTCCAGAGGACTGTTTTTGCAATCCAAACAATTTCTAAGGTTCCTAAAACTTTTAATTCTATTTAGAATGAGTAAAGGACTTTCTGAAAGTTCCAGGAGCCTGGATAGGAGCTGTCAACCAGAAAATGCAGTTGTTCCAGCGTCAAAATATATTACAGAGCTGATCCATTATAAAAAAAAGCTTATAAAAACCAAGAGAGGGTTGAACTGAATCAATTGGATTTATGTCATTCAAAAGAGGTAAAAATGATTTGTTTTCACTTCCTCAGTTTCATTCACATTTTTCAGGTTTTCGTCTTCTGTTAAGTCATATATCATGTTGTATTGCAACTTTCTGACAGAATCATAGAACTGTAGCATCTTAGAATGGTTTGGGTGAGCAGGGACCTTTAAAGGCCACCCAGTCCAACCCCCCTGCAGGGAGCAGGACATTAGATGCTATTGGACCTTTGCAGGTTTAAAATTGTTTTTTTTCCTGTCAAAGTTATAGCTTGTATTTCAGTCTTTGGGAAAAAAGATTAAAATCACAGCAAACCAGAAATTCCCATCACAGTTTTCACCACCATGTGTTTCTCCAAGCCACCAGAATCTCCACTGTCGCGGGAGCACCTATGGGGAGTTTGTGAGCGTGAGTCCGTGGCTCTGTCCCGGGTCAGCAGCAGTGACTCTAAACCTCGTTTATACCCCCGTTCCGAGGTCGCTCTTCTCGCTTCGTGGCAGCAAACATCGAGCGGTAGTGACCAACTAGACTCGATGCGGCTCGGCTGTCAGCATCCATGGCAGGAACGTGGCATGGACACAGCAGTGAGGGAGCTTCGTGGTGTAAATCGGTGCGGACCTGTCCAGCGGTAAAACCCAGAACGCAATCGCAGGAAATGAGAGAAGGTGCTACAGTAAGTATTTAAAGAGAGGAGAGGAGGAGCACATTAAAATTGAAAAAAAAAGATTTCCACAGATAACCAGAGAAAGCAGACTGCAAAGCTTGTGAGCAGTTAGGGTGCTGGTAAAGCTGTCCGAAAGCGACCCTGCAGCCTCGCCAGCTGGTTTTGATGTTGGGTTTGGCACCATCGCTATTGCTGCGAGGTCTGGGCAGCCCATCCAGGGAACCCCAGTTCTCCTCCTCAAAAACCTCAATTTTGGTACCCGCAGCAGGGAATGGGTGCAGGGGGCAAGTGCAGCCCCTCCATCCAACACAGGAGCTGAGGGGCGGCCGAAGGGACGAGGCAGCAGCAGCACAGTCACAGCCGCTGAGCTCGGATAGAGTTTGAAGGCAAAGCTTTCAAACCCACAGCAGGAAGCCTTGCTGCTACATGAGGGTAATAAACCGGTGTGAATGCGCGCTGCCTCCGACACGGCCATGTGCACCGCCCGCGTCCGCAGCGAGCCCTCTGCTCCATGTGCTGGTTCCGTCACATTAACTCATCCCGCGTAGCCATGGCAACACGTGCGAAGAACATGCTGCCGGAGGGTCCGGATCCAGCGCCTGCAGACCCTGGCACCGCTGAGCTCAGCCCCAGCGTGCGAGCTGCCCTGGGGAGCAAACCATTAACAGGGCTCCTTAATTTTCTTCATCAGGAACACCTCTGCTCACAGACTGCCAATCTGAGAGGTCTTGAAAAAAATCCCCAGAGTCAAGGGGAAAAAAAGGAAAAATCAACTAACATCTTCAGCCCAACAGCAAGACTTCGAGTGAGCACCAAACGGCTTCGTTATCTGCACGGAGGGGGCACTGATGCTGCCTGGCTGCCCTGTTTGCAGCTCATGAGCATCCCACACTTGCTTTTGTGAGCTGCAAAATCCCCCTTCCCGGACAGTGACCCACAGCACCGGCTCTCCAGCAGCTCCCATCCCCTCCAGAGACCAAGTGCCCCGGAGATTTTGTGAGGCTACAGACGAGGCTACTCTCCGAGGAGGGAGAGTGGTGTGACAGGAGGCACGGCTCAGGCGACGCTGGTGGCAGCAAGAGCGTGGGAAGGGGGGAGGGAGTGGAAGGAAAGCACGAAATCCATCAAACCCGTATTTGTCTCATTAAAAGTATTTTTAATTTATAATGTCCTGGAATGTAGTTGTCACCCAGCTGTGCAGCCATCACCATGTTGCCTCTCACTTCTTTTTTTTCCAGCTCCTCTCTCCCACCTCACTGGGACTGCCATCAATTTCTTCCCATCAGCAGCAGTTACAGTAAACGGATTCATTTGTGGGCAATGGGAGCTGGGAGACAAAGGTGACAATATAATTAAGGTTTTTAATTCTATGCCTGAACAGTTAAGTCCAGAACTCATGATAATTAGCTGGCTGCAATGAAAGATCTTTAGTCGTTATTTTCCCTTTCTTTCATGTAATTGTTCACTTTGGCCAGCTACATTTGTCCTTTAATCTGAATCCTTGCTGGACGATGCTCTGGCTTTCCGTCTGTCACCTGGGACTGCAAGAGGTGCGTTACTAGTGCAGGAACTTAAGAACGGTGGACACGGACACTGGGCAGCATCCCTGATCTCACGCTGCGCTGGTGCCTCTCGCATGCGTGCAGGGCAGGGGAGGTCTGCCAGAGAAAGCTGGTCACACCTCTGGATCAGCTGAGGAGCATGTGGATGGAGAAGCAGGGAAAAAGGAAGAAGGGAAGGCTTCTCACACCACAGCACATAAGATAAACAAAGTAAGTGCTGGTTTCAACGTCATGGTCCTGTGTATGGCTGGCGCATGGCCCTTGGCTGCTGTTGATACAGAGGAACGGTTATCACAGAGTATCAGAAATGCATCCTCACATTTTTTTTCCTCTAAAAAACGAGCAGAAGTAGTAATTGCCTGGTTAGCCTCCTAACTGTTTTTGTGCTTTTGCATTCCATAACCAACATGACATCCACAGCTGAGCCACCGCACAGGGTGAAGAGAGCTCCTTCATCAGTGGGGATGCCACCAGAGGCTGTCTTTCAAGGCAAGGAGGAAAAAACCTCTCCAAGAACATCTCCATTAGAAGGAAGAAGGAGGAAATGCCAAAAGATTGGGTTTTTAATGCTGGGTAATAAAGATTTCTTGAGCCTTGCCTCCTCCTCACAGTTTGCACCACCAACTCCCAGTGCTGCCAGCAGAAAACTTTCATGCCTGTCTTCGACCTTGCACAATCAGACCACAAGGGCTGCCAGCACAGTCCAGCTTGACCTTCATCCAAGATAAACACCCACAGCACGGTCCTCCCAAATGCACAAGGGTATTCTTTGACACCATCACATTTAGTCTTGGCTGTCTGGTGTATGGGAGCTGTGGAACACCTTACCCTTTCCCACCCGGTCTGGTCCCTCCATCAAGACCTCCTGAGAAGGGTTCTGCAGGCTTTAGGTCTATTGGCTCAGAGAGTATTAGTCAAAATACCTCACGCTTTTTAGGGGTTTCAGAGCGACTCTTCTGTGGCCAAAGATCTAAAAAGCAAGGGGGTAAGCAAGACACCCTCCTACTCAGCCGGCATTTAGCCAAAGTTCAGAGGACTACAACCAAGTGAAAGCAGGCAAGTGTTTGGCGCAAAGGGCGGAACAAGAGGCAGGAATCAGTGAGCAATGAGCTAACACGTGCATTTGGAAAGTTTCAGCTGGAATAAAACAGCAGCAGCGTTGTGGAAAGTTAATCACTCTATGTACTGCAAAACCAGTCACGAGGTACTGGGAGGATGTTATGCAACGCTAACTTTGACTTATCACATAACTTAGCACGTAACACCAGTAAGACCCTGCAGAGAGACTATTTTGGCAAGTAATTTGCCCTCTCTGACCTGCCTGTAATCCGTGATAGCACTCTCATTGCTTCAACGCTGAGTGGACTGGAAAAGAGACAGAAAAAAATGTCTTTTGAAAAAAATACAAAGGAAAAAGTCAGTCCTACAAAGGAAAACCAGACGCTGACAAGTCACATAATGAGTAAGTAGAAATGTTTCTGTCGACCCACTGCTTGGTTGTCTCTGAGGATGGCATTCCCCCTCCTGACCCCCCATGCACCCATTCCTTTGCTTTAGGATAAAATTTAAGCCGGGGGCGTTTCAGAAGAGCTCTGTTTTGGTTACCTCCGTGTCCTAGGGGCTGTAAAAGGCTTTTCTCAAGCTCAGAGATGCATACGGCATCTTGCACGAGCCGGACAAAATCTGGCAAGTGTGGAGGAGGTGGCACTGGGGGCCTAATTTGTCACAGGGCTCAGTCACTCCTAAACCAGTTCAGCCCCAGGCCGACGGTGGAGACAGCGAGCTACCTAGGAATAACAATGTCATCTTCCGTGAGGGGCATTTAAATCTGGATGAATGGCTACTAATGACCACTGGCATCAGCGCCCACGCCGACGACTGCTCTGGCCACGTCTGTAGCCGTGTCTGGTACCTGGGGGTTTGCTGTGAAGGAGCAGGAGGAAAACGGAGGAACTCCAGCTTTCCACACCAGAATAACCCTTAAAATCTGTGCACATGGGTCTCAACATGCCAAAAATGCAGTTTTAGTTCTCAGCTCCCTTCTCCCCACCTCCCCAACAGTGTTTTAGGGAAATAAGCATCTCCTGGAAAAGTGTGTGCTCTTGCTAAGAGGAATTTGTTCTGATTATGAGGCTCAGCTCAGCTCTTGTTACACAGCTCACTTCAAACCATGACAACCTACTCTCCTAAGCCTGGACGGCACAACTGCCCAGCGAGTTTGAGCCCTTGGACTTACTAGGCTACTTTGCTTGGGCCAGGAGATTTTTTCTCATTAAGTTTTTAACCAAGGGAACCTCACAAGCCATCCCTGCAGCCACA
The DNA here is from genome assembly GCA_011801015.1 of Ardeotis arabs. Lineage (NCBI taxonomy): Eukaryota > Metazoa > Chordata > Aves > Otidiformes > Otididae > Ardeotis > Ardeotis arabs. The sequence continues at coordinate 168,410 of JAAGAY010026121.1, forward strand.
GGGCAGCAGGGGCAACCACCCCGTTAATGCCACCAGGAGCTGTCCCAGATGGTGGCTGGGAAGGACGTGGAAGGTGTGAGCCTCACTGCCTGCTCCCTCCTCCTCTCTTCCTCCTCCCTCCCCGCCAGCCAGGCCCAGGCTCTGCCAGGCATCCCTCCGCACCGCCTGCTGTCTGCACATCCTTGCAGGGCTGGGAGGAGTTCCCAGACCAGTATTTGGAAACTCTGATGTTCAACAGTCCCAGGTGCTCCCACACCCTCTTCTCCCGAGTTTTCACCCCAGATGCTCACTTGCACCTTCACTTTCTCCTCTCTCCTGGGCACATTCTCAAAACCTGCGGCAAGAGTTCGTGTACGCGTTCCCATGCCCTTGAATCCATTAACTGTGGCAAAATGATTAATTATTTTAGCCCCTTTATGGCATCACTGTTACCTTACTGCACATTCACACTTCCACTCATATAAATGATAGTCTTAAAATAAGGATGTGTTATTGAACTATTTATAATCAGAGCTGTCTGGAGCAGAAAAAGATCCAAATGGGCGTAAGAAAGCAACAAAAGTTAATGATTCAGAGATAAAATACTGTGTTTTAATCTACAGAGTGTGACAAATCCAAGAAATTAGAAGCTAAAAGGGTACATGGCTAAGGCAGGACGCGTCTCCAGCTGCTGTAAAATTAGCACCGTCTCAGAGGGAGCACAGCTTTGGCTAAAACACACAGGGAAATTGCGGAGGCCCACCGTGCCCATGGCATTTATCCCCACAGCAGCCTCATGGAGGGACCAGGAGGCAGCTGAGGCTGGAAACTCTGCCTGGAACTCCAGCCAAGAAGGGGGATGTCCATGCAGGGGCCCTCCCTCGCTGGCTGCGGAGCTGGGGATGCCCCGCGAGGGTGCAACACCACGGGGGAACGCTGATGGATCCATGGCATGGGGGCCCTGTCCTGGCCAGGGGTTTTCCTTCTGGTCCTGCGGGATGTCAGATTGACCTGTGGGGCTTTTCTTCCCTCATTCTATCTCCACTGAACTGTCAGTCTTGATGGCAACGAAAATCTTACATCTTACATCCTCTGTGCACATTTCCACTGGCACATCTTTCTCCCACATACTGTAACAGAACACTTGTACTGTGGACGAGGACACAGACCTAGTGGGTTGGTTCCTGGAGGTCTCCTGGAAACCCCTGCCTCCTCTCCTGACCCACAGCTATGTCTGCTGCTCTCCACAGGTTACCCAGAGCAGAAGCCTCTCTGCCACATCAGCACATGGGCGTAGTGGGACACCTCTGCGTGGAAACACCAGCAGCAGAGGCAGGAGGTGAGATCTTCCCGCCCTGCCACCACCCCTTCCCGTAATCCTGTTCCAGTGATCACCGTCCACAAGAGATGTGTCTGGTCCAGATGGCGATGGTGGCATCTGACTCCAAGAGGATTTGGGGGAGGCAGATAACAACACAATGGCCAAGGGATGGCAATGCACCTCCCTAACCACAGTGCTTGTCAATGTCCACCTGACACTAAATTTGGTAGGAACAAACATCTGCAGTAGGTGTACAAATACAACTATGAGTCAATTTTCTTACTCCAGAAACAGCGAGGAGCCCAGGAGCCCTTGGATCTCTCCTGCACGGCAGTGGGCTGCACGCTGGGATCTCCCCTGGGGTAGGGACACCTCTCAAGGTTACTCCTCGAGGCTGAGGGATTCCTTGCCCCAACAGATCCTGGGTAAGTGACTAATATTGTGCTAAACATTGAGATCTTTGCTAAGTGATAGAAAGGATCGATTGTGCACACAATCCTTTAGACCGTTGGCCAAGCCTGGGACTAGGACTGGATCCAGCTGCACCCGGACTCCTCTCTGAGAAGGAGTTTAGAAAGAAAAGGGGTCCTTCCTGAATCTCATGGCTCGACGGGAGGGTCTTCCTGACAGTTTTGTCTGACCCTGTCCTCTATGCAGTGTAAAGCCCTGCATACCTCGCCATCAAATGGTGTTAAATCACTGCCACTTTCACCATTTACTGTATCAAACTTGTTAAATCACTGTTTTACGTCAATAAAATATATTGTTGCTTCTCTCTTACGAGAGAAGTGCGTCACTCCCGTCTGTGACAGCCCTGCCCGCGCTGGCCACGCAGCGAGCCTGGAGAGCAGAGCACCACGGGCACTCCGGGGTGCAGCGGCACCTTCCCTGGGAAACAAGCTCACGCCAGTCCAAGCTGCACCCCTGTACCACCCCACACGCACCACCTGTGCCCTTCTGAAATCTCAGTGAAACGCGCGTAACTGTAGCGTACACAAATGTGCGATGAGTGAAGTCTTGCAAAGTCTCGGACACTGCAGGCTTGCTTGCCCGCGCTCTTGGCAGCGGGTAAAAACAGACAAAAACCAGGGGACATCTGCAGGAGCAGAGGCAGAAGTGCTATTGCCTGACTGACTTACGCTCTGCAGGGCCATGCCCTTTGAAGCTTGGAATTATGAAAAGGGTAGCCCAGGCTGCTTCTGTAAATTACAGCGTTTCCAGATATCTCTAGCATCCTTCAGAATTAAATTTTCACTTGACTTCAGGTGAACGTCCCGTAAAGTCAGTCTGCCTGTACACTGGATTTTGCCGCTTGAACTGCTGGAGAGTTTGTTGCTGTCACTTCATTTAGTTGGAAATACTGCTAATCTCACCCGTATTACAGTTTTCCCAGATTTATATGGCTACATCGTCAATTGCATTACTTGAACACGTACTTGGACAACCACCCAGTGCTAGCACGAGGTTCCCTCCTGTGTGTGAACACAGGGGATCAGAACAGGCACACACCCCAAGAAGTGACCATGACAAGGTTCTTTATAACCATCAGCTGTAAATTGCCGGCAAACCATGTTCTTGTAGTTGGCAGGCTGCATCGCATCACAAGCCTTTGGAAAAGCCCAGTGATGCCTCTTTCAGGAGTAGTTCAAACAGAAAAACCTTTTTGGTGCAAGCGGAAATATTGGTCCAGTCATGTTAAAATTTGTCTCCTTGATCAAATGATGGCACTGGCCACTAAACAGAAAAGAAGCAATACTGCTACGTGTTCCTGGCAGGTTCTCTAGCAGGTGGAGAGAAGACAGTTGTTAATCCTGCTTAAATTTGCAGGAGTCATATACAGATACATACAGAAAATGCAACCACGTGTGTTTTTCTTCAAAGGACCAGGAAGCAGAACACTGGAAACGGTCATTTACAACTGCAACTGCTATAACAATTGTAACTATTGAACAGAAATCATGCAGGCTCTGGATTTAGTTTAAGGAAAATTTTGTTTCTATTTTTTTCCTGAGCTATGTATTTTTTTCTAGGCAGAGGTTTGTATTCTACACAATCTGTACCTTAGAATTGCGTGTTGGACCCAGTACAGTTGTATACCTGATGTCCTGTCTACCAGCCACAGCCAGTGAAAGTCCCTGTTTAAATATTTAACAGACAAAAAGGGCAAGAGAGCGAGACAGCTCCCTGTTCTCGGGGCATGGCAGAAGAGGTGCTGTGCCCAGGGTCACCCAGGCTTCCAGCGGTGACAGAAACCGTGATTCTTGCAACCCCAGCTCCGAGCCTCCGTGCCCGGCCTCCTCCTTTTTCTCAGGCAGCTGGAGCTGCTGCGTGTTTGGTCATGGATTGGTGCTGTGACAACATGAAAGGGTAAAACAAGTTTGTCATAAATAAACACAAATAAGAGGGAAAAACAAGCTTTTTTTTTTTTACGCTGAAGGTGGTGGAGCACTGTCCCAGGTTGCCCAGAGAGGTGGTGGATGCCCCATCCCTGGAAACATTCCAGGCCAGGTTGGACGGGGCTCTGAGCAACCTGATCTGGTTGGGGATGTCCCTGCTCCTGGCAGGGGGGTTGAACTGGGTGGGGGGTCTAAAGATCCTTTCCCACCCAGACCCTTCTGTGACTCTAAATCAGTTTTATTTCACTTGTTTTGGCCGTGCTATTCCCTCCACAGCTCCCATACTGGTTGGGGGTCACCTCTGCCTATTCTCAGCCCACTCCCTGTCCTGCTTGGTCCTGCCTTGGGGGCCAACACTACTCTCACCCACCACTACCACCCACCCGGGGAAGCCGGGAGAGGCGCTGGGCAGTGGGCAGGGCTGGGCAGGGCTGGGCCGTCGGCGTTGGTGGTTGGTGTCGTGGTGCAGAGGGCGGAGCAGCCGTGGCTGTTGGTGGTGGGGGGACACGACGAGCTCCTCCACTCCAGGAGAGCCCGGGGCTGGGTGTCCCTGACCCAGGGGACAGCCCTTCCACCCTGCCCTGCTGCTCACAGCTGCCTCCAGCCTTTCACAGCAGTAAATCCAGATGGGTGCTTGACTCCTGCTGGGTCCGGAGCATCCGCGCTGCGGCTGGGGTGTTTCCAGAGAGCAGAGCAGGCTGGTGTGCCCAAGTCCTGCTTGCCCAGGCACTGGCCCTCAAAACTCAGGGATCAGCGTTCCTCAAACCCCACCATGAGTGTGGTCTACCCTTGCCAATGCGTCTCACCAACAACTGGGCAACGAGCACCCTCCAGGCCCTCTTGTCCAGCACATTGTTATTCAAGCTTAAAAGAACGACTTCTTGCACTTGCACTGCTCCTCATCAGCCGTGTTTTGAGGATGCCAGACCTCACCTCCAGCAGCAGGGCTGAGATTGTCCGACACGGTGCCCGGGCAGTGTGGAGGGCGGGCAGAGCGGAGGGCGGGCAGCCCAGCCCACCCTGCTTCGGGAGTTTGCTGAAGGTGATGGCAATCCCCCTGTCCCAATGGGAGGAGAAGCCCATGGAGACACTGGAGACTGGACCCGCAGAGGTAGAGCACACTGCAATGGGAAATGTCCCCAGAGCTCCAATGGATGCACTCTGCCTCCACGGACCTCTCCAAGGCCAAGTGGTAGGATGGAGATGAGAAAGGGGAGCAGATTTGCAATCAGTCCTGTCTAACGCTTGTGTCCTGGCAGAATGGCCGCTGTGGGACAGAGCCACAGCATGCCTGAGCAATGGCCATGAAGGGGCAGGACCTCTCATCTGCCTGCTCTGTGATGAAGGCCGCATCCCCAGGTAGTCTTGTTTCTCAGAATGAGGTGGATTTAGCCACCGCAGCTACTAAAACCCCGGCATGCACAAACCAGTCTTGGGCACAAACCATTCTTGGGCACAAACACCACCCTTAGCACTGCTGACGCAGCTCCCCATCGCTGTCTCCCGTGAGGCTGCTGGCAGAGCCGGGTTTGGCAGCACCTCACCCCCAGTGGCACCCCGCAGGGCTCCCACCCCTGCCCCCTCCATCTCTGCCACCCCGAGGAAGCACAGGTTCCCACTCCCGTGCGGCCAGCCACGCTGATGTGTGGAGATTTGCGGGAGAGACCGTTTCTGCACAAAACGTTTCTGTAGGTACGGGCAGGAAACCCAGCACTTTCCTTTACAAACTGTTACCGTGGCTGCTTTGGTGTTTTGGGGGTGATTTTTGTTGTTGTTTGTTTGTTTTACGGCACAGACCGCTCTGTATCTTGCATCTTTTGACTTTTCAGGGTTCAGACCTGCAAATTAAATACCTTTCTCTTAATATCTGTTTTCTTCTATTTCGCATTGCTGCCATTATATTGAGACAGGGATGGAAAACACTGAAAATAGCAGTATGACAATTAAACTTTGACAATAGATGGTAAAATATGTAGTTTATTTTATCTCACACGGTGTAAGTACACAGAACTAATCACGAAGAAGGAAGATATTACTCAAACTAACAAGGACAGCAGGATAAATATGGAACAAGCAAGTTACTGGCGAAACATCAGGAGCACGGATGGACAACAAACAGCTGCTGTGAGCAATTAATGGCACACCAAGGCCCAGACATAAAGAGTTTAACCTCCTCTTCCTCGCTGCCTTCATCCCCAAAGACCCCTGCACACGACCACCAGACATCAGGGCGCAGGCGCAACAAGGAGGGGTCCGGGGCGTGGAGCAGGGAAATGAGTTCCAGGAATGGGTCCGCCTTTTCGGGGAAAGGTTATGAACATGTATAGGCATTTCACAACCCTTATGAATATGTAAACACTCCTGTGTATAAATATAGAAAGGTCCACTGGCACGGGCACGCACATTTTTGGGAAGCGATTCCCTGTGCGCCCGGTGCATCGAAAACAGAGTATACCTACCTCACAACCTTCTGGGTTGTGGAGTCTCTTTCTCCGCCTGTCAGTATCTGGAAGAAGATGACAGGGCACTATGCAGACCAAGAAGGAAAGCATCTGAGGTAGCAACCCTTGCAGCTACAAACACATCAATATTTCATATTTCAGCCTGTTTTGAAAGCCTTGTAGTAACAAGGGGCTGGAAATACACAAACACATGCATATGTAAGTGTAAATGTACTCAGACACACACTTTTTTACCTTCTAATTATTTAAATTAAGATTATTGATAGAGCTTGCACAAGGGGGTTCTTATTTCGATTCAGACTTGTTCCCATTGGAGTTTTCCCAGTCATCCTAGGGGAAAACCATCTCAATGCTCGAACAGTTCAACATTCGGGTTCCCAGCTGCTGATGCCGGTGCTGTAGGATGAGCATCTTTCACCCTGTTTGGGGACGGAAGGGTCGTATTTTCCCGTCAGAGAGAGACAGCGGGCTATCAGCCCGTTCTGCTGTGGTGAGAAAGCTCTTTGTCCTCCTCGAGTGAAAGTTGTAAAACCTCAGCCTTTTCTGTAAAGCAGAACCATCGATTTCTGGTCACCTTTGACAGTAAGAGCCTGAAGTAGTTGTCACTGAAACCCAAACGATTTTGTACAAAGTTTAAGGAATTCTAGATATCTGAGCAGCTCTTCTTGGCAGCGTTGTGTAAAAATGTCAGCAATAAAAAAAAAAAAGTGCTTATAGGATTAATTTATTTGCAAAAAGCTTCCACAGACCGCAGGCGAGGCAATGCAGGCTGTCAGGTTGAGTACACTGATGCTCTTTTGGACGTATTCATGAGCCCTGCTGGGTCATCGCCTGGGTGAAGAGGCCTGAGGAAAATCACCAAAATGCCCCAGAAAGGTTTCATTGTGCTGATACAAGGTCTTCCCAGCAAGCCTGAGCAGGGGCTGACCTGTGCGTGAAATCGATGCCTTTCAGGAGAAGGTGGCTCTGAGTGTGGCTTTTACCATGCCCCCTCCTCTGCAGAACAGGGACCCCCAGGGACCCCAGCCCCAGGCAGGGCGGCACAGGGGGGCGGCCGGCGTGGGGGCTGCGGCGTGGTGCGGTGCTGCGGTTGGAAGCTGCGGAGTGGTCCCCTCCGACAGGTAACTGATTGGATTAAGAGTCCTGCCTGACAGTGTGTCTGCTCAGCCGCGCGGGCTCATCAACCTCCCCGTCCTGCCTGCTAATAAATCCGGCAGCGGGGACCATTCCGCTTGATGATCTCTCCTTGGGGAGTTTTTAAGGCTTCGCTCGGTGAAAACTACTTGGAGTCTATTAAAATTGCAGCTCTGCTGTTGTCATGTCGTCCTGGAGAGTCACGGGAGGTGCCTGTCACCCAGGTGGAGGTAGCTATTACATATTCAAGTGAAAAAATAGCCCCTGCTTTGGGAAGACAGGCATCCCCGCCAGCAACGGGAATGGAAGGAGCCCTGCTCATCTCCCGGCCTGTCACGTTAAGGGATGAGCCTGAGGAAAGCGGATGCGATGCCGTATCGTAGGCACTGTGCCGTGGCTCTGCCGCTGGAAATGCGTGCCACGCCTTTGCTGACAGGGTTAATCAAAAGGGTAATCATCATCCCCGGGGTCGCGGTCACCAGCCCAGCTCTGCCGTTTCTGCCCCTCAGATACAAGCGCTGCCAGACGGCTTTCCGGGCCGCAGGAGCCCAGCGCTGGGCTCCTCCAGCCCGCTGCGGGCACTGCGTACATCGCTCAACCACGCCGGCATCCGCGCGGCTCTGCTCGCAGGACTGGCTCCTGCTCTAACACGTCTGCTTGCAAGCAGCTCGTGAAGGACATTGCCATTACACCCGAGCTGATCTGAACACATGCAAACCCTTCCACCAACATTTTGTGTCACCAGAACAAGTCACTTTGCTGGTTTCTAACCCATATTGGATATAGATCTGGTTGTTGGTTGTTGTTACTAAAAACATAAAGCTTCAGAGGGAAACAGGCATTGACGGATGGAAAACGCACTGCTTCGCAGCTGAGCACCAGCCACCTGACAGCAATCCCAGCAGAGGACGTAGGTAAAACCTCTGCATTTTTCCCCTGTGAAGACCTCCACGGCAGTGCGTGGTGGCTTATTACCATGGGAGCACTTTTTGAAGAGCCTGGGCAGGACGGGCACGGCAACGTCCGTAACCTGCTCTCCTCTTGTTGGGAGCAGCGGCGGCGCGGGCGTTGAGCACAGCGAGTGGCGGGCGGCTGAGGGGGAGCCGCCGCCTCCGCCACGTGTTGTCACAGCAGGTTGCCCAGGCCACGTGTCCCGCGGCGTGTCCTGGTGAGGGACGACAGCGAACGTCTGTGACAGCAACACCGTGCGTAGGACTCGCGTGCTCCTTTCCCATTCCCGCGGCTGCCTCGAGATGCGGGTCCAGTGCGGTGCACGGCCGCTGCAGACGCGGTGCCTCGCTGTCCCTCCGTAAGGCCGAGACTCCACCCATGGGACAGGGAACTGTTTTACCTGGGGAAGTTATACTCTGTATTCTGCTAATCCGACCTCACACAGCCTGGATCCTGAAAGGAACAGAATGTTTCATGGCAAGGCAGGTTTGCACAATGTATTTCCAAAGCTGGTATTTTGTGGGAAGGGGAGAGGAGTGTTCATCTTTTGGTGCTGCTGGGTGCAGGTCCCAGGGGAGGAGCCTGTCATTGTGCCGGGTTGCTGGTTTTGCTGAAAATAGATGTTAATTTCCGCAAAAGTTTCAAGTTCAAACCCTCTGGCCTCTGTAGCATTTTGATAGAAGAACATGTGCTGACCGAAGTCAGGACAGCAAGGGCAGCGGAGAGGGAAAGGCCTGGGGGGAAGGGGTCTCCGGGATGTGTCAGACCCTCTGTTGTGCTGGGAACACCTCGGGGTACTCAGTATCAGAAGGCCGTTTCCAGTCTTCAGTGCTGCGGATGCGCAGGCGGCTCAGCGCTCAGCTCAGAGGCAGGAGCGCACAGTTCTGAGATTCGTACCTGGAGAGCAGTGAGCGCAGGTGTTTTTTCCCTTGCTGTAATGCTGATCAGGAACAGACCTTAACCCCTTTTCTTTCTTCGACTGCGCTGAAACTAAAACTGCAGCTAATTTGGTCCTTTTGGCCCAAGTGGCTCTGGCACACCGCGGCTCCCTTTCATCCTCTTTCCCTGGAGAGGAGATCCCCCACTGCCCCTGCACCCTCCATCACCGCCTCCGGTTTCTCCTGCCATCGCCTTGCTCGCTCATCACCAGCTGGAGCAGGGCAACCTCTTCCCCACCCACTGCCTGCAGAGCCCTCTGGGTTCTTGCCGCGTTACCCAGTCTGATCTCCATCAGAGGCTGGCAATTCATAGAATCATAGAATCATAGAATGGTTAGAGTTGGAAGGGACCTTCAAAGATCATCCAGTCCAACCCCCCTGCCAGGAGCAGGGACATCTCCAACCACATCAGGTTGCTCAGAGCCCCATCCAACCTGGCCTGGAATGTTTCCAGGGATGGGGCATCCTGCCCAATTCGCCTGCGTGCCTTTGTTCGTCAACCCTCCTCTTAACGAGGTCAGTGCCGTGTTTTAGATTTTAGCTGGCACAGGGGTGATGATGGTGTGTGTTCAAAACCGAGTTCAGCGCATGCACTGCAAAAACAAGTTTCCAAAGCCACCGCAGGATGCGCATGCACTTGTACGTCTGAACCACTGTCCTCAGCGTGGAATTCACCACCTGTCTCCAAAATCCACAGAGGTGGGCTTATGGCAGCTTAGGCTGCATGTGAAAGGGGGCACGGGGAGAAAGTGACAAGACCCCTTGCCAGATATTTGTTATTTAACATAAATATTTATATTTTTTAAATAGATCATGTATGATATTATAGTATGAAATATACAAAGGTATATTTATACTGATATTTGTATGTTAATATTTTTCTGTGTGTGTTTTCTAACACATAAACAATACACATCCTCTCCTTGTTAACACTATTTTGGTAGTCAATAGCCTATGCTGTTCTTGTTCCATGCAATAAAATTTTCTAATGCACTTCCCGCTGGCTAAAAATCCCTGGAGCCGGCAATGCCCTCTGTCCATCCCGCCCGCACCCCCGTCCCTCGGTCTGCCTCAGGCGGGGATAGGTCAGAGCAGCTCTTAGGGCAGCACAGCATCCTCTCGGCAGCCGTGGAGCAAGTCCAGAGCTGTGCCACGGCCGGGAAGAAGGCCCCTCAGAGCTTAGACCTGCGGTGTGCTCTGTTCATCCACGGTGACAAATCCTGCTCCAGCCACAGCTCCGTGACAGGACTGAACCTGGCGGGGAAGGGCGGCCGGGGCACACAGGAGAGATTTTGCTGTTACTGAGAGCTGCTGCCGTTGTTCTCCTGAGATGCTGATGGGAGAAGAGGTCTTGCAGGAGACAGGGACGTAGGGCAAGTTGCTTTTAGAGGGAGCTGCGCTGGGGGATGAAACCTGGGACCACCGCGAACAGCCTCCGTCCACCCGGAGCCAAGCTCTGTCCCTGCTCCCAAGCCACGTCCGTTCCCTGCCTCCCTCCCCATCCACCTCCACACCGGAGGCGGCGGCAGAGACCCTCTCTCCTTCCACCATCCCCTCCCTGACGAGCGGGACACGGCTCCCACACTGTGCAGGGGTCTGGAGCGTCCAACACTGGCCACCCCGCAGAGCCCCTGCCCGGTGGTCCGGCACGGACCCTCTGTGCCGGGAAGCTGCCAGCCCCCAGGGAGCCACCTACCGCCTGCAGGTCTGGCGCTTTTATCATGCACACTGAGAGGAGACATAATCAATTCCCCAGTTGGCACTTTGCACTGAATACCCACTTTTTCAGTCTGATAGCAGGACTAAATTAGTTATTTAGCAATGAGACCCTAATTTAAAGTGAGCAACTGCCCTGACAAGGATCATTGTTCAAGGCCGTCCCCCCTTTGCTTTCAGACGAGAGGCCCACCAATCCCTGGAAGGTGATAAATAGACAATTAGAAAATAGATATATTTTGTTAGTTCTACAAAGCTCCCTGGTGCTGTCAGGCTCACAATAAAGGGGGCTCGGGCAAATTGGTGGCCAATGAAAGCCAGCTGTACGGTCATCACTCCTACAGACACAAAGCCATATGTGGCCATTTACAGGACATCCCTGAGAATAGATGGAGCCAATAAGACCAGGGGGAACTAAAAATACTTGACAAAGTTGGCTGCTCTTCATTTAACAAGAATAAAATATCTAATGGAGTGTAATGGAAGCTATCAATCACTCCTGCGCAAAGCACAGCTTTAATACTCTACTTTTAACTATTAATGCAAGTTTTTATTCATCTGTAATAAGTCAGAAATGAGTATCTCCTGCGCGCAGCACGGTGACGCTGTGCAGGGGCTGACAAATGGCGTGGGCCTGGCAGCACCGCTGCAAAGCAAACCCCGACTGGAAAACTGGGGGGACAACTCAAACAAAGAGGCTGGAGGCGAGAGCAACCACCTCTTCAAAGATAATGGGAGACCTGTGAGCCCTGCCTAGAAAATGTCCCATTTAGGCTTGCGAGCCAGCTGCCATTTCTTCTCTTACTTATCAGGCTCTTTCTAGGCAAGGAGATAGGAGTAGGTGTCAGGGAAAGTCCTTCAATTATCTGCTTATTAGGGAAAAATATTTGAAGTGCTTCTCCTGGAGGTGAGAATCGGAAAGCCGTAAGCTCCTGGCACGTCCTCCGTTGTGCGAAGTGGGGTTGCGGCGCAGAGCCCTGCACCGGACCTGCGCAACGTCAGACGGGCGCTGGGCGCGAGACAGAGCCAGGTCACATCACGGCGTCGTTGGTCACGGCGCTTGCCTGCAAGGCAGTCGTGGCATGCGCACAGCGCTGGTCAGTGATCATGGCCGCCTGAAGAAGCTAACTTCTCATATAAGCAGTTGGCCAACCAAAGGCCAAACTTCATCAAAATAAACCAAAAAAATTTTGCCTTGTGTTCCCACTGCTATAAAACAGGACTGGTCGCTCCACGTCTGTTTTGTGTGCGAGAGGCAGGCAGGCAAAGCTGCTACAACATGCAGAAACCGGTATTTGTTAGCCGCGGAGCCATGACACCCTCACGAGACAAAAACACGCAGCAGCAAGCCGGAAAGCGCTGGCCGCACACAGCAGCGCTGGGACTCCCACCCCCGTAAAGTCGGGGTCTTTGCCCGCGTTTAAAGCTGGCATATGCTTCAAGGTAACTGCCTGCTCTCTCTCGACTATTTTTAGCTGCTCTCACAGGACAAGAATCATAATTTATTTTGCAGAACACCAAGTGTCACATCCTATGAGTACTTTGTTGTACGAAATGCAATATAGGAGCTGGAGAAAAGTGACCTTCCATAATGGAAGTGTCCTATAGAACTAATAGAAAATGATAACCAATAGCTTTTACCGGATAATTATATCCCTCTTCTAGAAGAGTTCTAAAAAAGCCAAGGACATCTCTCTCCATAACATTGTGCACTTTGTGCTTGTTTGGTGTGGGCTTTTTTTTCGCTCTTTTGCTCCCTTGGGAACCAAATTGGTTTGATCTCTGGCCACGGGTAAGAAATTCCCGCTGATGTTGTCAGGGATGCAGGTGCAAGGATTAACCCTTTTACCCTGGTCAACCAGCTCATCCTTCTGCACTTACCGCAACCTTACAAGGTCTATGTCGCCTTCCAAATCCAGCTTAACTGATCTTAAATCTATTAACGTTTTATGTTCGTGGGAATTGGTGACTGGGTAACTAGTATGGAATTCTGTATGTACGTCTGCAGCCATGTATGAATGCTGACAATATCTCCTCTGCTGCTGTAGGGTGCTGTCCGGAACCAAAGTCGCTTTTGTGAATTATTTTTGATCTCTGTTTGAAAGATTTTAGCGGCTGCCTGTGGTAATGATATTGAAGTGCACTCCTCCTGCCGCACGGTTATCCATGTCAGAGCAGATTAATAATTTCTCACCGGTAACGTACCAAACACTTTGAGGGGAAAAAAGCTCTGTTCCATGCACATCCAGTGTTCGGTCCCACTGCATCTCACTGAAATAGCAAACGTGCCTTCATCTTGTAACAGAATGAGGTCAGAAAATGTGCTCATGGCATCGTGGCAGAAATGGGGGCTCTTGCTTCGACCAGCTTATCTAGGGGATAGACACAAATTCCCATCCAGACCTCACAGAAAATGTTCGAACAGCTTCCAAATAAGGGCCAGAATAATAAAAGACAACACATGTCAACAGTTCTCCTTTTTTCCTGCACAAATTTAGATTTAGATTGGATATTAGGAAAAATTTTTTTACACTGAGGGTGGTGGAGCACTGTCCCAGGTTGCCCAGAGAGGCGGTGGATGCCCCATCCCTGGAAACATTCCAGGCCAGGTTGGCCGGGGCTCTGAGCAACCTGATCTGGTTGGAGATGTCCCTGCTCCTGGCAGCGGGGCTGGACCGGGTGGGCTTTAATGGTCCCTTCCCACCCAAACCATCCTGTGATTCTATGATTCTATGAAATGCCTGTGTGCCCAGAAACACAAGACATGGAGCAGCTCTTGGTTTCTGTTCCAGATTTTCAGGTTTTTCATGATACTTGGTCACCCTTTGTTTAGGTGGGAAAAAAAAGCCATTGTTTTCACACACGCACTTTCTGTCGGCAGTCTCAGTTACCCACAAGCTGCCTTGTTCCTGTCTGAATCAAGGTTTTTCCATTGCCTTAGGAACGCCAATCATACTATGGCCTTTCTTGTAGAAAAAGGTAAAAGATTCCCTAACTTGCTCTTTCTGTGAAAATCTAGGGCAGGATCTCAGGATGCTACAGGTTGGAGGAGATCCCTGGAGATCACTGAGTCCAACCTCCCAGCTCAAGCACAATTGCCTAGTAGTGGTGACAAGTTGGATTTTGGACATCTCTGAGGACGGCGGTTCCACAACCTTCCAGGGCTGCTGCTCGGACACCCTCACAGTGAAAAAGTGTTCACTGATATTTGGAGGAACCTCCTGTGTTTCCACACAGGAACTTGCGTTTGTAGCAGCCAGCTACACAGAGATGGTCGTACCCAGGGTGCCACGTTGTAAGAACGGGACAAGAAGTGTCAATGTGCACACTCAAAAAACCGCGCGCTGAGCAGGTTCCTCTGTGTGGTCCTGTACGGAGAGTACACAGCCAAGGCCGTCTCCGTCACTTGGGCGCATTGTGATAACTGCTCCATGTACGTGTGCTCTGTCCTCCATCACTGGAGGCAGACGAGCCTGCCCGGTTCCACAGGAAGGAGTTGGGCAGGGACAGGAGGTGCTAGTGCCACCGTCTATGTGGGGACCCAAGGCCGCAGGCATTGGGAAGTGTCCCGCTGACCACTGGGAAGTAGAGCAGGAACCAGGCCTCCTCTTCTGGCATGTGCATGCAGGGTGTGGAACAGGCAGCTTCAGCATTTTTCTACCCTTTACACTGAGAGGAGTCCCAGATCTTTGTGTTTCCCAACAAATGACGTGTGGAGAAGTGGCCTCTCCCAAATGGAACTTCTTTGGGTTCTTCATCCACAGACCTGTGCTCAAATCCTCTCTGCTTTGCACGCTTCAGAGCTAAAACCTGGGACAGCTCCTGGTGCCAGGAAACGCTAAGGCGGCTGGTCCTTCAGGAGTGGTCCAAGGGAAGCCCATCGCAGCCCCTAGGGAATATCAAAGACACAGAACTGCAGCATCGGGGAAGCGAGTCGCCTCTGAGGGGGAACGCTGAGATGGAAGGAGAAAGGAGGGGAAAAAAAGAGATATAACACAGACAGGAGAAAAGCTCTGAAGGGAATCTTGGGCGCATGTGGTCCTGTTCACAGGAGAGGTCAGTGTCAGGGCCCCGAGGGCACGAGCAGCCCCAAGCAGCCTCCTGAAGACCATCCCAAACCCTGCCTGCGGCCTAGGACCACACCTCAGCCCCCTGGGGCCATCTGCACGTGCCCCATAGAGGCCATGGGATGCCGCCGCCTGGTGCTGCACCCTCAGTCCTGGGAGAAATCGCAAGCCATGGGCTGCTGGAAGATGTTAGAAAAGAGCTGGTGGTGACAGATGTGCTTTTGGGAGAACCATGTCCAGCAGAGTGGTGGAGACCTCTCAGAGAAGCAGGAGATGTACATGGTCATTTCTTGTCCCCTCACCCACCGTGGTGGTCCCCAGGTGGCCAGGAGCAGCTCCAGCCTCGAGCTCCTCCAGGTCCTGCTCAGCAGGGAGAAGGCCACGGTGGAGGACGGGCATCTCACACCTCCGAGGCAGCATGGTCTGATGAGCCAGGAAGGGACGGCGCGCGCAGAGAGGCTGATTTTCCCTTGTTGAAAGTGCAAAACCCTGCGGAAAATGTAAATCTGTCGTAACTTCAAGTGCAACAACATCTTAGTTTGCTCCTTGCAGGAGCGGGTCCAACACTGAGACTGGAGAAGCTGCGTCCAACGCAACATTCAGAGAGCTGGCTGCAGAAAACACCACGTCCTGCTCGGCGTCCTTCGGGGAGAGGTTTGGCGCACTGCTGTTAAATGGAGTTCTACTAATTATTTACAAGGCGCATCCTTAAAGATCCATCTTGTGATTAAATTAACATAAAACGTATTCACACGTGAGAATCACCAAACAGGATGTATTTGCAAGGGATTTTTTTATTTTGTTTACATTTGATAGGACATAATGAGGCCATCTTGGTGCTAATTGTGTCTCGGCCAGAGACATGATTCAAGAGCACAGCCTACCATTGTTGAATGAAATCGCCCAGAAAAGTAATTGCTTTTCAGGATGAGCTTGTGCTCATTTATATGATTATGATTTGTTGATTAACCTTTTTTTCCTTCTTTCTGTTCTGTGCATAGTAAGCAGGATCTTCTCCTTTCGTAACTTTATCATTTTAATAAACCTTGGCAAGCCAGCAGCCGCCCAGAGATCATCGTGACCTGCTGATGACCACCTGAGCCCTGCTTAATCAATTTAATTAATTTACCTTACACAATCCTAGGTATCAAGTTTAATCAATTCAATTTGATACACCAAAAACTCACTGGCCAGTCTTGTTGCACTTCGTGTGGGGGTTGTAAAAGCTCTTGAGTTTCTCTTTTTAAGAAAAAAATAGCTTTTTCTCTAAGAGCATTGCTAAGCGAAACCATATACATGAAACGTAGTCAGAAAAACTCCTCCCAGCAAAGGAAGAAAATAAGAACAGCCACGCAGGTCAATTCAGCGCATCTGGCTGTGACGAGTGTGAGATGTCCAAGGAAGAGTATAACAAGGTGGCAATCTTGTTGGCTATCTAAATATTACAATTTTATCTGAATATTGTCCCACTAAGTAATGATTTACAGCTCATGAGCTTCAGCCACCTCATTTTTAGTGAGATGTCCAACTCAGGAGCACGAGAGGGATGGGGATACCCCACCGATCTTCGAGTCTGTAAATGGGTTGCAGAAAAATCACAGCAAAAAAGAAAAAAAAAAACAAAAGGAAAAAAACATTCCAGGCCAGGTTGGCCGGGGCTCTGAGCAACCTGATCCGGTTGGAGATGTCCCTGCTCCTGGCAGGGGGTTGGACTGGGTGGGCTTTAACGGGCCCTTCCCACCCAAGCCATTCTGTGATTCTATGATTCTATAAGTCAAGATAGGCACTTCGCTTTGGGTTGAACAGAACATCTCCCCTGACCCCAAAAACAAAGTCAAGAAGAATTGAGTTCTGCTTCCACCCAGAATGGTCTGCGGTGGCTCCTGGGTAGCTTTTCATGGGGAAGGGAGACTGCAGACCAAGCACTGAGATCATCTGCGCAGAGCTCTCCTGTCCCGGGGAGGACGGGCTTGGTCCGCAGGAGGGCACCGGGACAACCCTGCCAAGGAGCAAGTGCTGGCACCGGAGGAGCCCAGTGACCTGCAGACCTGCTCACTGCTGCCACATTGCTTGCTCATCCCGCATCCCACCGGAGCCTGGGCAACCCACGCGCAGGCTTTGTCCGCTGCCGCCGCTGCCATCCCCAGGCTCAGCAGGGCTGGGTGCAAGCTCAGGGTGCAGAGCCGCCTGCCCGAGCCCCGTCCTCGCGTGAGCTCTTGGCAGCTCCGCATCGGCACAGCCGGGTGGCCCGGGCTCACCACGTTGGAGGCCAAGGATTCCGGGTTTGTGGATACTGGAATTACCAGCTCTGCATCTTGAGTGCATTTGTTGTTCCTTTCCCCCATCTCCCAGTTCACACATCCAGCGTCCTAACCTTCTCCTCCCACCTTTCCTAAACCTTCCAAGCAAGGGGGAAGCCCCGCTAGAACCCGCTTTTTACCAGGAGCTCCCATAACGGGATGGGATGTGCATCCCCTCTGCTGCCCCCGGGTCCCGGGTCCCGCATCCTGCAGAGGACCGTGTGCCCCGCGGCACGCGCTGCTGCCCCTCAAGGGATCTGTGTCTGAGGCCGCTCATCTGACTCCCGCGTCGCAGTGGGTCAGGACCCCCGGCACCCCACCAGGCAATCACTCGTCAGTGGGTTTTTCCTCTAAAAGCGAGTTCATCTGCGCAGTGCCGTTCTGGCTCGCTTTACTTTTTCATTACGCAGGTGTGCACCAAACAGGTTTTTACGTAAGCAGCCCAGATCCTAACGTCAAACCGCTTCTCTACCCCACCAGTTAAACAAAACTGGAAATCTATTACTACACAACTGATTAAAAATGGACGAGTTTCTAACTGCTGAGCTTTTAATTAAAAGAAAACCTGTATTACGCTGAACATCTGCATCAGGAGGCTGTGAGGTGTCGCTGCACAGTGATGCTGAGAGAGTCTGGAAGGTCTGACTGCAGATCTCCACGTTTCACAATGAAGATGCTGCTGGCAACAGCAGGAAGCCACCTTCCCGTTCCCCACTCGGGAGCTTTGCTTTGTCTTGGCCAAACCTCCCCCGGCCAGCACCCCAGGCCCGCGCATCCAGCGACTCAGCTACGTTTTCCCAGCCGGGCTGTGAAGCTGAAATCCTGAAAGCGGCTGAGCGATCCAGGCTGAATGTTTTCCACTGCTTCGTCCTTTCCCCGATAGCTAAAGGTTTTAAAGAAAACCAGTTTTGATGAGGAATTTCAAATTGCAAATGAAGATTTAATTTTCACAATTGCTAGCTCTATTTTGCAAGGCAAATCTCAGTCATCTCTCACCCTGAGAAAAGGTATATTGCTTTTCTTTCTCTGCAGGACCATCTTTACACAGTCCTGCCGCTTTCTCTGCTTGCTCCTCTGCTCTTCCTCGAGCTCGTGAAACTCCTCGGAACCTTCCTGGTGTTTCCCGAGCCCCGCGAGCTCCCTGCCCTGCGTTGACTGGCAGTCAGACGATGCTGCAAGTCCCGACACAGAGCATCCTCCCTCTGGCCAGACCTTTGCAGGGAGACCCAGCCGGCACACTCCGGGAAAAGGCCTGACACGGGTTGAGAGACATCCCAGTCCTGGAGGTCCCAAAGCTGCTGCTGTTCCTCAGCCGGCCACTTCCACTGGCATTCATCTGCCACGCGTACGAGCAAGCTGCATCCTGCCCTGGGATAGCAAATGGTGTCCATTGTTGACCTGATGTGCACGTGGTTATGAGCACGGTGGCACACACCACAAAATAAAGCCCGGCATCAGCAGCGTGACATGGGAATTGTCTCCAGTAGGGAATCTTAGGCTGCTGGCTTTTCTTTCTACAGCTTCTTATGACTCATATGGTTCTTCCACGGGATTGTGATGTCTTCAGATGATCTGAAGGTTCAACCTCACCTTGCTGTTGAAGCCAGTAGCCTATCTGAAACGGCAACTTCTCTTCCTACCAGCAGATAGAACTGAGATTTTTTTTTGTCCTAGAAAGGATGCTCATTATCTCACTTTGCTTACGATGTCTTTAGGAAAGGTGGAAATTACTTCAGAAGGCTCAAGCCTGGACCAGAGGTGTGGGCAAGGGTGAAGGGGAGCGTGGGAAACTGAAATCCGAAAGGTGGGCAAACTGGTGCTGCAGGGGTAACGAGCACTGGAGGAAGGGAGGCCAGGAGAGCGCTGCATGGGAGGCTTTGGGTGGAAGGCGAAGGAGCTCAGAGCTGTCACGGGCTGAGACGGTCAAAGACCTATGGAAGAAAGGGAGAGCTGGTGGAGCAGGCAGGGAGGAGGAGGAGGAAGGCCATATAGGTGAGAAGGGTCTCAAGGCTGCAGGGCAGGATGCGTTTGAAGGAAAACTTGCTACGGGTGAAAAAAGAGTGCTAGGAGTGGAGAAAGGCAGACCATAGGCTCTCCAGGGCTGTGATCAACGAGGGTAACTCAAACCCCAAGAGCTACTGCTGAGGACAGGGCTTGCACGTTTGTCTGTCTCAGATGGACTTTGAAAGCCGCGGTAACCCCATGTGAAGTGGGGTGGACAGCTTCTCCTGGGGGTCTTGGGCTGTGATGGGCACTGTCTCCCAGGAGGCAGGAGCTGCCCCTCGGTCCTTCCCCCCGAATGGAATCAGTGCCAGAGAAGAAATACTCGATTGCCTTTCAGGGGGTTGTTGGGTAGAGGTTTGTTTTGCATCGTGATGACCCCAGGCAGTAGGAAGAGCTGGTCCTTAAAGCACAATTATCACTCCTCTGCCGTGGAAACACAATGAAATCTGCCCATTACTCTCAGTAAGACGGTTTTGTCTTCCCTTTCCTTCTGCAAAAGAAATTCCTTGAATTAATCTCAAAATACAAACACATTTTATTTTCCCAACACTTGAATAGGCTGATTGTTTCCACCATTTATATTTAACATTAAAGTTTAATCATGAAGTTGTTAACCATAAAATACTATTAAATGAGTACAGAACATTAAAAAAATTAGTAAGTATTTCAGAATGAGCACTTGAAAAGAAAATTTATGCATAGAAACAATGGAGAATTACAATTAAGAGCTCTAGGGATCTGAGAATGATTTGTCCAGCCATTACACAGTCATTTCAATTTAAATTAAAATTGTAACTATTTTCTAGTCTACTAAAAATACGTGGTGTCACATTAAGAGTTTTAATGGAGCTTTCTCTAGGGAATGCAGAAAAGCTAGTTAGTGGCACATAAATAACTATATATTGGAAACTGAATAAATTCTCTGCCAAAAACCTAATGTGATAAAAACAAAAGTGACAGTGGATTATTCTATTTTCTCTAACGAAGCACAGCCCTCATAGTAAACCGAAGAAACCGTTCACAGGGCATCTGTCTACGTGTGTCTATATGGTTTTGCCTGAGTTGACTGACAAAAATAAACAAATGTCTGCCCAATATATTTTTTTAAACTTGATCTATGTGAATTATGCCGTGTACATTGTTCACAAACGGACAGTTTTATCTCACAGTACAATCTTACCTCCTCCTTCTCCTAGAACACATGGAAGAAGTGGCCATGGCCTATCCAATATCCCTGACATCAGGAAAATTGGCTTAGTCAAAGTTTTAAACCCTGCAAAACGTGTTTTGAGAAATAAAGAGAGTTTTTTTAGTAAGACACTTTATCCAAGTTTACTTAAACACGCAGATCTGACCAAACAAAATGTACTTGTGCACCAAGTCAAATCCAGCCTTAACGTGGACCTGGATGGCTTCTGCAAACCAGACGACTGAGATCTGGGAGCGGCGTGCTGCTATCCGGGAAGTGAAGGCCAGGTTTAATAAAGAAGAGGACGATGTGTCTTGCCTGCTTTGCTCGCCAGCACTGTACCTGGGATTTCATGGAAACACAAAGAAACTGGAGGAGCTCACCCCATCCAACTCCCCAGTGCTCCAGATGGTCCCTCAGTGGTGCTCAGGGACCGGAAAATTCCCCTCCCTCAACCCGCTCCTCCAAGCACAGCCCAGAGAGGCGCTGGCTGTCTTCGCTCACGAAGAGAAGGGTCTCCCTCCTGCCCTTGTGCTCAAAACATAAAGGAACCCACCCAATTATCTGGTCTGTAAGTGCCTCCATAGCTGTTAGACCAAGCTAGAGACTGGTCGGTGAGGTGTCTCCTCTTGTACCATCGTGAGTAGATCGGTGTGGATTGCAAACGAGCGCTCTGCAGTCCTGAGCAACGCCTGCACCCGCACGAAGGTGCGATGCGTCCTGTGGGAGAGATGGCAAAACCCACCTGTGAAGGTATGGAGGTGTTCTGAGGTCATGGAAAACATCTCCCAGCCTTTGAGGACACGATGGTATAACGCAAAGCTTTTTTGAGGTCAGTTTAGTATTATAGCTTTCAAGCACCCAGAAGTTAAAGTTTTAGGGACTGGTAGCCAATGTCAAATGTATTATAATAAAGCAACTAAATTTTTTTTATCCATCTCTTCCAACAAAGGTTGGTGGCATTAAATATTTGATAAGCTTTCCATGTGGCATTCCTGCTCTTTTTTCAACTCTTCACTATTTTCGTAAATTACAGATGTCAGAACAGTAATTCCCTTAGTTAATACATTAACTGTAATGAAGTAGAACAAAGGGCAAGCAATCAGACTAACAGCCTCAACCCAGACCGGATCCGCAAAAAAAGTCTGTGCGTTTTTTCTTTGTGCTACGTCAATACCAAATCTCACTCTGTAGACTCAATGACTACGTTAGCTTCAATACGTAAACATATTTTGATTTTCCTTTCTCCTCAAAATTTAATTCCATTTTTGTCTGCTCAAATTACACAGATCTGTTTTAATCTTAGCATAGACCTCCTGGAATTTCTCTGCCGGTTTCCAGTTACGCACCCAAACCATCTTAAACCCGCCTGCTCCTCCGCAAAACCATCCAGCAGGACAAGCTCAAACAAAAGAGGCAAGGAGAAGAAAAGCGATGAGAGGGTGATATTTTCTATGAAAAATACTTTCTGTGTTATCATTTTAAAGAAGAGGCTTTAAAAAGGGTCTTTACATCAAGCTTAGAATGGAAAAATAATTTAAACAGGTGAATGGGGGGGCTGTAGGGGTAAAGCAGGAAGGGCTCACTGATGTCTGTGCCGCAAAATAAAATCCACATGGAACACAGTTTGATAAAATATCAAAACGAGTCCAGTCCTTCTGTGGGAAGCTGTTGTCTAAACAATACGTGGCAGAACTGATCTGCACTTCTGAATGGCACTTGTTACGGCAACAGACAGGAAATAGCTGACACGGGGAAGGATAGGGATTACTCCATGAATTACAAAGACAAGGGGGTCAAAGAGATGAAGGGTGTTCTGCTGAAGAGAGAAGAGCTTCCAGTGGGTTTTCCAAGCATTGGTCTGGGACTGCTCTTGTTAAATATCTTTGTTTGTGGCCTAGGCACAAACTGTAGAAGGTGTTACAGAAACTTGCAGGTAGCACTAAATGAGGGATGAATGGAGAGGAACAGAAGGGAGGAACCGAGAACGTAAGCAGTGGAAAGAACGTGAATATGCATAGCACAAAGTACTAGGGACAGTAGTTCTGGTAGAAAGAGGACAGAGTGTTCCCATTGCATGAAGGCCATACAGGGACCTACAAGAGAGGGGACCATTTGATCGCCTGCTTTCAAAGACGAGCCAAGATCAGCCCGCGGAGTACTTGGCACCAGGATGAAGAAATGGAGAGTCAAGAGGAGGCCGTAAGAGCCTGGCTAACTCAGTCTTACCAAACACATGTTGGTAAGTCGTGGTTACTCAGATACTTGGACAAACAGTATAGACAGGACGAGAGGAAAGGACCTCAAGTAGCGCCAGGGGAGGTTTAGATGGGATATCAGGGGAAATTTCTTCACTGAAAGGGTTGTCAAGCACTGGAACAGGCTGCCCAGGGAAGTGGTCGTCACTGTCCCCGGAGGGATTTAAAAGATGTGTAGACGTGGTGCTCAGGGGCACGGTTTAGTGGTGGACCTGGCGGTGCTAGGTTTACAGTTGGAGTCGATCATCTTAAAGGTCTTTTCCAACCTAAACAATTCTGTGATTCGAAGTGGTATGCCAAGAACACAATCACGTACAATGATCGTAAATCAAGTTTAGACTCTACAAGGAGTTCCTAGCCAAGGCAATGAAGTCAGGACAGCCTCCGCGGTGTAGCATACCAGCTGATTTCAAGACTGACCCATACACATGCCTTTATACAACCTAGCTGCCGGCAGGTGTAACCTGAACACAGGGAAGCCAGGCAAACCGTCCAGCCTTGTGTTCCTCTGTGCAGAGGCTTCCACAAACCTGGCACACAAGCCACGCTCCATGTTATCCAGACAGCTGCTGTTAACCCTTGTTTTTGCCTCTCTCCAAGTTCCACCTGAGATCAGCTGAAACAGACTTTCAGCAATCTCAGTAAAAACAATTACTGATAGCGTAGCCACAGGTTGGTTTCGAAAAAAAGCAGAAACGAATCTTGGTTCTTGTCCATTCTCTGATTCCTGTCACCGGATGTCATTCATTCACAGCAAGGAATATCAGCAAAAAAAGTCAGGATGGTAGCCTATGAAGAGGAACCTTGTTTCACACATCAGAGCTTGTAAGACAACTTGAATCAATTATCTCCCAGTTGTTTTTAGCTTAAAAAGAAGGAAGAAACAAGACATCTTAATTACTGTTTCTCCTTTCATAACATCAGTCCTGTCACCACAGGGAGGAGATGGTTATTCACACAGAATGTGCTTCTAAACAGTGGCAGTGCGGACATTTCAGGACACTTCTGTGGTCATTTCTGAAACTAAAACTCAAGGAATGCAAAAGCAAGCGAATGTTTCAATTCTTCAGCCCTTGGGCTTTGCAGTGATCGGTGATGTAAAGCACACATTAGCTAGACTGTTATCAATATGTGTCCTCAATCAGCCCTTCCGTCTTCCACCCTTATTTCAATTTAGATCAAGTTCCAGGCAGAAGCCAAATTCTTGGGGAAAAGTTTGTATTCAAGCAACAAGCAAGCAAAAAACCAGAGCTCACACAATGCTGCAGCGCTCCAGATACCCATCAGCTACAGCCCTTGGCTGTGCTGCTAGCATTTTTAGTGGATTTCCAACTGCTACTTAGCAGACAAATTCCAACATCCATAAACCAAACAGAAGTCTGATACTGCAGCTAAGGAGTCAGGTACAGAAAGCGTTTAAGTGCTGGCATGAAGATTTAAGCACTGGCTTGTTAGAACAAGAGGTTAGCTATGCTTTTATCAACACAAACTGTTCATTTGCGTGCCGGTCACATACCAGTGTAAGGTCTGCACTGCCTGGGCACCACCATTTACACTGCAGTGTAAGTCTATTGGCACCTAAGGGGTCTCACGAGCGTGGCTGCCCCCTCCAGCACACGCACGCTGGCAGGTCCCTCCAGCAGCAGCACAGTCCCTTCCTCGCTTACCATCTGTTGGTCAGGTTTGTGTCACTGTATGTTCTTGTTCATGTCGTCCCTTTTTTCTTACTATCCCCTTCTGCATCTAAAAGGCTCTTGACCAGAAACGCTTCAAGGAGCAGCGGTTCTCTCCTTCCACATGCCCCTGCAAACATTTCTACCTTTTCTTGAAATTCACTGAAAACGTCGCAATTCCTTTACTTGTCTAAAGAGCAGTGAAGGGAAAACTCAGCATTGAGAAAAAATTATGGACACTTCCACATCTATAGTGACTGCTTTGACAAATAAATCCCTGTAGTTACTGCACGACGGGTCACGGATAGTGAGTGGATGGTTTACAATTAGCAGCCGTAGCTCCTGTCTGTCGCTGGAAGTTTCCAACCACGTACAACTACACACCTACCCAACCCTAGGATGGGTGAGCCCCAGGCTTCAGTTAAGGGACAACAACGTGGGGTTTACACACAGCAGACACCTTCACACACCTTCAGGAAAACCTGCAGCACAGAGCCAGCTTGTCTAGGTACTACTGGACATCTTTGGAGAGAGAAAGGCTTCAGCAGATCTGTCTTCCCACTGCTGCGCTCGGATTTATCCCAGCGCGGTTGCTACTTGCTGAAGCAAAGCTAAAGACACAATACGCGACCGACACGAGCGCCTGGGAGACACGTCTCTTCTTCTGAGGCAACACCCAGCCAACTCTTAGGTGTCCTCACCAGCCGTGCGCATTTCAAATGTTATTTCTAGCACTCAGGTTCTGCAGCCGGCACTGGTAAAGGTGTCACTCCTCGTAGACAGGCGGGGTTACACACGGCTTCTCCACCCACAGCAGTTCAAAGTTCTATTGTTCCGTTCTGAGGGTCACTCAACACAAGAGCATCAGAAAGCACAGACAGCGTTGAGCATCACTGAGGCTCAGTAACAGACAGAGGAATGGTTTATGTGGGATCATAGTTTACATCCTAGCACTCCTGACTTCACATTTATTGAAGACAGCCCTATTTTGTACAACATTGAGCATGTAGTGTAACTCTGGGAAGCACAGCTGTGACTTCGTTAATGATATCAATAAATCCTACTTAAGCAGAGACAAGAAGAGAATTATGCAAATGGCTGTTTCTGCACCACATGTACTTGTCACTGAAGACATGCCAGAATAAGCTTCGGCATACAAACACCAATACATTTTGAACCCACATACGTGAAAAACGTGCAAGAGGGGAAACAGCTTACAGAATTTTATTTCAGGAGTTGCAGAACAGTTGTTAAAAACTTACAGTAAAGGAAACATACAGAAGGCATATGTACAAAGAGGGATGGTTAAAAACCCAAGAAAGAGGACAGATTTGTCAAATACAGCTGTGAATGTGACAAATAATACTTTTCTGAACAGACCTTTGAAAAACATTATGATTAAAGTCTCAGTAAAAAACCTGCTGCTTTCTCGACACGTGCATCAGCGAGTCACACGTGGCAGCTAGATAAGATATCTTCCATCAGTCTCTTGTAGACCCAGGCATCACCTTTAAGCCGTTGCCGCCGGATACCCACCACTTCAGGTTTACTGAGCAGACACACTTCTAACTCAAACGCCATCGTTACTTTGCCAAAATCTGACAGGGTTTGACATTTCAGTGTGTAACTGCACAAAACAAAGGGGAAACAGAATAATCATTGAACTGTTTAACTTGTCTTTTGCAATGCAACGTTGAGTTAATGGAAGCACTGTACAGAAGTTATGCCATTGCTATTCAGAACACTGGGAAACAACCCAGAACAGCGTGAACGGAGAGCTTTGAGTGTGCTAGTCCCAGATGACTATCGTTACGGCCAAGTACCAACATGTAGAACCAACATCCTACACAGCCGCAGGAACTGCAGTTACCCACAGATCCTCTTTCGCAGTTGGAAGGTTGGAGATGTTGCCACATTTTTCACAGACAAGACCGCTCTCCTCTCTGCAGGGATACCACTGCTGAGAGGCTGGCTACAGCTCAGCTGGTGTGAAAAGTGGAAAAACTGAATGTGAAGTTTAAATTATTACAACAGGAGAAGGAACTTCTGCACAATGTAGTATTGTTATAGATTCTGAGCATGGAAATACATCAGAGGTTGAAGTATATTCTGATATTCTACAAAGCCTGTCATTTAAATACTTGAGAACTTTAGGAAATGCATATTCCTGGGCACCGACATTTCCTTCATGCACTGGGAAATCAGGAAACAGTCATTAAGCCTGGATCAGAACTAAGAACCAGTCCTACTCTCAGTACCTTAGTCTAGTCAGTCAGTAAAAACTGCGGACCAGCGTGTGGATTCTGTGCAGCTTTTAAAATTACTGATCTCCTGGCTAAATGCTAATGTCCTAACTGCTAAGAATGAGGGTTGAAAGGTATCCACATTATCTCCCCAATCTGTCTGATTCGGTCAGGTGACTACACTCTAACAATTTTGTATTTACAGTTTCGCAAGAGGCTGATGTGAATTTCGTCCAAGAGCTACTTCACTATTACTGGTTCATATCTGTCAGTCAGAGCTCTATTTGAGCTCACGTGACATTCTTCTGCACAATGCAAAACACTATTGTACACATTCATTTAGTGCTCTGTACACTTCCTATAAAATTATTGTATTTTACAATGTGGGGCTGAGAAGGTAAGTATAAATACTTTGCTTTATCAAAGACTGACAAGAGTACTGACTATTTAGACAAACACAGGTTGAAGTCACCATATTTTACACTTACCCCTTCTGAACATATTCCACATGCTTCTTTGAAAGAACAGTGATTATTTCATTCAGCAGCTGGTCTGGATTCAGTAGCTGAGTGGTGGTAACATTATAGTGTGCCTAAAAGTAGTCAACTCATTAAAAAAAAAGAATCAAGGGGAAAAAAAAAAAAAATACCTTTCTCCTAAAATTGAAGACATTATGAAGACTTTTTATAAAGTAAGCTTTGGAACAGCTAACCACAGTGACAAATGCTTCAGCTCCCCAATGTTATCGTAACTAACACACTGCAGTGGCAACAGGAACACTAAACAACAACTGCTAGACAATTAATATCAAAGCACATACGAACTATAATCCACCATAAAATCTCAAGTAGCAGTGACGAGCCAAGGCAGCACAGAAGTTATCAGAATTCTTGTACGTAGCCAGAGGCGATCCCTGCAGAGGACTATGGAAGACAGTCACACAGCTGTGCTTAGAGCACGCTCCACAGTGGGAGATGGCCTGTGGAGTGCTGCCCAGCTGGGACTGAGCACTTCTGATACCAAGAAACAGGTCTGGAGCCATGCAGCTTTCCTAGTGCTAAAGCATCACCGTGTTTAAAGAAAAAAGGTAACTTGCCATTCATAAGTTTACTGTTACAGGGGTTTTATATCACATCTAATACTTCATATAATGGACCTGTCCAATAAATGACTTCTTGAACAACTTTCAGGCACCCATATGTAATAACAGAAGCATATGCCAATATAATATGCCACAAAGGAGCTTCTGAAGTCACAGGAGCAGGTGAGAAAAGACAAGACCGTCGAATAGCTTGAGAAATGAATGTAGGTGGAGGATGCAAAGTCAGAGTAAAAGATACTGGTTCTTACAGTTCTTATTCAGCCTAAAACATAAGCAACTCACTGCCATAACTTCTGTAAAACTTTTTATTTCACAGTGTTATCTTCCCCTATTGTACTCTAGTGTCCCGAGGCACGCATCAGTAATTTTGCACATACTATGAACAAGGGACACTGATGCAGAAGGATAAAAGCTTTTAGAGACAGAATATCTAGCTTTTGTTCCCCGTTGCTCAGGTTTCTGAATTATTTGCACAGTCTGGACTCCTGTCCGATGAGCTGGTCAGGTTTGTAGCCCAACACAATGTCCTGAACTGGTAAGACTGCCACCTTGCCTCTGACAAGTGCCTCTTGGAAAAGCTTCCAACTGGAATACAGTAGCTGAATTCCACTTACACAGGCTGCAAAACACAAAGCAGTCCTTTTACAGATAGGCAGTTCTCACGGTACAGTAGGTGTCCTAACAGCCGAGCTCCAGGAGCCGGTCACCTTGAAGGCACGCATCGCTTATTGCTATGGAACTGTTTATGCCTCAATAACAGCCTTGCCTCTTTCATGTTAATCATGTTTTCCAAACGTGTCATCTACAGATTCAAGTATAAATTCCTCCTTGTGTACCTTTTGAGGTGTATTAGCTGCTTTTGAGCGGTGTATACAATCCTGTTCACTACACTGGTATTACGCCAACACCATTTGATGAGTATTCTACACAGCTAGTATTCATCTCATGAATCAACTTTGGTAGGTACAAGTTAATGTAATTTTAAAGTGCTCAGTGCACTGCACAATCTGAGGAACTGCTTTTTCTACGGGAAAAGAAGAATAAGTAGCCAACTGGCTCAGATGCAGAGACATCAAAACTTTAAAAATCAAAATCTGACTGACAGTGTCAGAAATACTTCCACAGGGTGTAGTTATTCAGGCTTTAAGTTTAATCTTCTTGTCTTGACACCTGAAGACTATGTCGGAACAGATATATTACTCCTAGACTACAGAAACCTAAGCCAGGAATGTTAGCAAAATCATTTTATTGTATTTTTTTTTAGTGGGACAGCTAGCGATATCTCTATACAAATAACAATTTTCAGATACGGGTTCAGACTAAAAGTTTTCAGATAGGGTTCCTTTAAAACCATCCTCCTTGCCTCACTTCTGGTTTAGTTGGGATATAAAAAGCAGTGGTCAAACTCCTGCCTTGAACTGCTGATGACTTGCTGAGCCCAGAGTAACACAACATCTCTTGGCAGGAACTGGGACGTTACCACGTTAACAGAGATGCAGTAAGAGCAACTGCACTTTACTGTAGAATGCAGGCAAGTCAGATCACAGAAGTTTTCACAAGACCATTTGTAAGGGTACTGGATGTTGTCAATAGTTACACTTCTTTTCACATAAGATTTTTCCAGCAATCGTACCTTAAGTTTCCTTGGACGCTCTCTAGCAGATCGTTTCTTTTTGCTTGGTGTAAGCATTGTGATCACTTTATCTAGGCCCCTTTCAAGACTTCCGAATATTTTGGCTTTTCTTTTCTTTTGGCTGCTATCCACGTGAGCTAGGTTGAGATCTAATTCCACCGAATGACACCTGTTACACGAACAAATCAATCACTTTTCCTCAGTGTTTAGAAATCAGTTATTTAAGATACATCACTGAAGTATTACCCGACCCGACAGAATTAAGAAAACCAAAGCACGTGTATTGTATTATGAGTTTCTGATTGAAAGTCAGGTGAGATTTAAACCCAGAGTTGTATATAAAAACTGCAGCCCTCTGGGGAACCGGAATAAGGAGGAACTTACATTATACAAAATAGGCATATATTCTGAAGACAATTGAGTTACAGTTTTAAAACTTTTCTCTGCCTTCAGTGCTTTCTAGTGAATATAGCAAGACGTTTTAGGGAGGTTTTTACCAAGAGAATGGAAATAACAGCTTGCTGTCGTAACAAGGCCTCCTAGGCAGTACATGGATTAAGGTAGTCCTGCTGTAAATCAGAAGTGTACAGAAATAACTGGACATTTACCTTCTTTCGGGAAGAACCTCAGTTGCTGTGAATTCATCTGTGTTTGTTGGGTTTGTGGGTTTCTTAATTGGGGTGACTGTAGTGAACTGGCTCTCTGAAAGAAAGCATTCAAGACAAAGGAGATATGTTTTTGCAATGCGGGATTTTCTTTTCTTCAGCAAGGATTTCTCATTAATAGTAATTTATCTCTAAAACTAGACCCGTTTTCTATCTCAGGTCTGTATCTTCAGCATGATAAAACACAGTTTTAACATAATAACAATACTACCCCTACTCTACAAAGAAAAACCGTGACTGATTTCCCCAGGGCTCTACAAGTCAAGCCTTAGAGCAACCAATGCAGTTCAATATTAGAAACTTGGAAAGGAAGAGGATTAGAATTCTTTCTTGCTCTGCCACTGGTCTCAGAATAAACACTGAGCAATTCACTGTGTCAAAGAGTTGCATTCTTCATCAAGCCATTTCCCATACATGAAGGGTGTGAGCTTACACAGCCATGTTTAATAATACACACGACATAACAGCCTAGAAGGTTCTGCTACCCACACACTGACAGAGTTCTGCAGAGCGTGGTTTTGAATGCACAGAAGCAAACATCGAGTGAAACAGACAAATTAGTTGTTATAATTAAACCCAGCTTCAACATGGGAAGCTTTAGCTCTCTACAGAATTGTACCTGGCCTCAGACAATGATGATCTGAAAATTTCCAGTGGAGACTTCCACTTTTCTATCTCTAAGTATTACTACCACCTTTCCTGAATCAAAGATGCTTAAATGAAAAAGAACAGCTTTTAATTGTTTAATCCAGGAAATATTTAACTAAAATGAGCTGAAATGGTGTTTCTGCACTTCTCATTTCAGAAAGAGTACCTACTTTTGCTTTTTAAACTTACCATGAAGTCAAACTTCACAAGTTGCTACACACAATCTTAAGACAAATACCACATTCACATAAACAATTAGTCTTAGTCCACTTGCTTAAATCCTTTTACAAAGGATGTTATTGTACAGCAGCGTGTCCAAGATCCTTTATAACTTGGATCAGCCTGCAAAAAACTACTGTTTCTGAATAATGTTCCTTAACATCTAGAAGAGTCTCCTATGGTAGGGAGTCCTTGACATTTAAAGGACAGAGTTAGCATTTACAGCATCAACACAAAAAGTTTTGCGTTAACGGTTGAAGGGAATGGTAATGTACATACAGGATGCATCAATTTTTCATAAGAATGGATTAGATGGACTGAAGACAAATTTCTAGTAATTCTGAAAAGCTGATGTAGTTTAGACAGATTTGTGTGGTTCACCACATAACTAAGATTTATAAATTGTTAACAGAGTATTTTTGCTGTCACGTTGGACTGTTACTGTGAAAATGTTGATACGCTACCAGGAGAAATCTAAAAGTTAGATCTCTTAGAAGAAGCAATAAAAGCAGACTTGAGTAGAAGTATACCTTTACATTGACTCAAGGTAACAACAAAGGAAAAACAGTGTGTTGAGAAAATTGTGCTTTTAACCTTCACGGAAAACTGGAAACAGATGTGAGTTTTAGGAACACAGCATTTGGCTCCATGTCAGAGTATGCCAAAAGGCATGCGTGTGCGACACTTTAAGCGGCAGTGACTTCTGTAATTGACACAGAAGCAACATGCCCTGATACACGGTTAAAACTCTTGCAGCACCTTACCAGGTGTACTAGAAGAACCAGGCTGGTGAGTAGGGCAAAAACAATGAAGTCTTCCAGACACAGATGTGTTGAATACACAAGTACTGTGTTCATATTTGAATTTACAACAATTCCTAAGCAATGCATATGTTCTAAGATTTCACTAATTACATTCAATGCACCTTTGAAGGCAGGTGCCTGAAGTGGTACGGTTTGTACTTGCGTCTCAATCTGACTCTTTGCAAAAGGAGTCTTTGGAGCAGGAAGCACAAAGGGCATTTCATTTCTTAAAGCTGACTCTGTATCAACATTCTCTTTGTTTTCATGCTTCTTTGATGCCACTTTTCTTGTCACTGGAGTTGACAGTGTGAATTCCGTATCATCCAGTTGAGCATCATGCCTTGAATGCTACAAGAGATGTAACAAAAAAAGACACCTTTTACTGTATTCTGATCACATTCGGCAATGTTCCAGACAAGGAAGTTCTAAAATTGAAGCAGCTTAGGAGTACCATACAATGCTTGCCTATTGAGCAAAACAGTTAAAAACTCTTCAGTACTTCTGATTCCCCCTGTAACTTGCTAATAAACATCAAGTCATTTGCCATTTCTTTATTTGCTCTTCCAAATTCTTCAGCTTGCACATTTAAGACTATTTGTCACCAGTTCATCTAAACACACTGAAGAATTTTCATGTGGTTTAGTTGTATAATCTCAATTGTTCCATTGGATTTTCTTGTCCAATACACACAGGCTGAACTTCTTCAAAGACTTGTCCAGCTGTAGTCTAGCTCTGTGATCTTGTTTGCGTTACCTTACTGTTTTCCCATCAGTTTCAAAATCCTCACTGCTTCATTTACTTATTCCCCATATACTGTTTTTATGCAAACCAAATGTCAAAGCTCTCATCAGATGAATAATGACCTACAGTTAGAGGAAGCCACGACTTACGTTCAGCTAAATACTTAAAACATTTTTTTACTCAGCTTGTAACTACCCTTGGCCAGGTTCCACCAAACATTTAAATATGTATTAAGTTTTATGTACAACGAGAATAAGATTTTTTGGATTAAGAATAGTATATCATTTTTTTGTAAGGAACTAGTATTCATTCTTCAAACACCTGCTTTGTTCTGGGAGTACTTAGAATAAATTCTTCTAATGGAGATTCTTCAAACAGTGAAGCTGTATCAGAAAATTCCATGGATCCAAATGCATGCGGCACTCCACTGCAGTCTGGTGTATCTTCATATGTCGTATTTTTTTCAGACTGAAAAGAAAGATTCAGTTGAGATTCCACTACACAATTAAAAGGAAGATTTCATCAGAAAAGTGTCATTAAAATCTAAATCTTATTTCTTGTTAAGTTCCTAATTATGGTTTACAGCTAATGGAAGTTCCTATTCCAGTGACCTAAGTTTTATAATATGACTTTAGTATTATCACTGTGGATTTGTCATTTGTATCAAAAGCAGATGTGAAATTATTCTCAAAACACCATTACCAAGCCATCTTTCATGACCTGTGCCAAGAAGAGAAGCAACTTGTGAAAAATACCAGCTCTTGATTTCAACACTTGGACCACAAGCTCTTTTTGCCAAAAGCCAAATAATAAGCTGGAAAGAACCCAAGAAAATAATGCAGTAAAGTCTGAAAGGGAGGTGGATAAAAGTAAACACATTACATCCCAAATATATTATTATGGAATCTGGACAAGAACTTCAGCTAGCATTCAGAAGTACAAGGTGTACAGCATTCAGTACAAGCTTGTGCCACCAAATTCAGAAACTGGCTAAGTTAAAGGTCCTCTTTGCTTGGTTGTCTTCACATTAGACCAGGTCTAGCTAAAGAATTTTGCTAGTCGGGTGTTTCAGCAAATTCAGTTGATATTCACTCACAGTATCTCTATGCAGGTCAGTTAAATGTGTTCTGAGCACTGCAGAAGGACTAAGGGATTGCTGTGTTGTGTAAACGTGAATAGCTGATAGGAAGTCTGCAATTTTACTGAATGCTTTTGAGTTTGTCAAACATAGGTATCACTGACATATAGCTGTATTTTATATAAGATATTGCGAGCAATTTAGCAACTTTAGACAAGTTCTGAAGCGCCCTATTTGCACTTTGCTACCAAACCACAGGAACAGAAGTTACCAGTATACAAAGATAAATAAAACCGCATAAGAATCCAATTCATCGGAAAAATGTCAGCAATGTGTTTTCTTTACTCAAAATAAACTGAATTCTCTCTGTTCTAAAAAGAAACAGATGAGGAAGGAATGGGTCTCTCCGCTCTGACCATCAGCTTATGTCATCTCAAAGCAGGCTGCCCAGATGACACGCCAGGATGTTTCAGAAAGCTTTCCTTACTAAGTCATGTTAAATGCAACTAGCAAGATAGAAAAAAAATTACAGATAAACATGAAAGAGTGCAGTA
Organism: Ardeotis arabs; assembly: GCA_011801015.1. Classification (NCBI taxonomy): domain Eukaryota; kingdom Metazoa; phylum Chordata; class Aves; order Otidiformes; family Otididae; genus Ardeotis; species Ardeotis arabs. Next base: position 202,484 of record JAAGAY010026121.1, read on the forward strand.
AGAAGTTAGGCATCAGAGAGGAAAATCTGGAATGATCACATAGGCCAGACAACGGGCAACTTTAGTCCATTTCCATGAGGAGCCATGGGGAGATTGTGTGCAGTACTCATAACGCACCACGTCCTCCCAGACAGTTATTCCAGTAACGACAACTCACAGAAGCACTCCAGCTTGCTAAAACGTGCTAGTGTTTGTCCTCCCAGGAAGAGCTTTGTTAATGCAGAGCAGCATTGTAATCAGTACGTTGTACTGTTGAACGCAAAAACTCACCTCGAGGCCTGCTGATTGCGTTGCACTGGCATGCCCTGCTAGACACGGAACTCTTAAGCGAACACGCTTGCCACGAGCCTTCTTGGATTGAAGCAAGAGATACGTTGCTGACAGGTGGTCATATTTCCACTGAGAGGGGGGGAAATTTAAAATGAGCATTTTAATCTCCTCTTCGGAAACGTTTTAAGTACAAAGTAAGCTCAGCCTTCTGAAAATGTATGTGTTTCTGCAAGTTTTTCTACCTGATCTGCATCCATACTGTTCGATCACCTAAGTGTGGTTTCAGACATCAGGCGGTTCACAGTGTGTGTCTGAGATCAAGACACAGATTACGCTTGCTGGTTTTTTGCAAGTTAGTTCATAGTACGCTCGCTACCACGAAAGCTAACACTGGGGTGAAAATCTATCCACTGAAGTGAATGGCAAAGCTATTAATTCAGTTTAGCCAATATTTCAACCAGAGTCTCAATTTCTTTTTTTTTTTTTTTTAAAGTCTGGCCATATTCTTCCCCTACGAGCAGCATCAACTTCGTGCACATTTTTGAGCAACTCTGCTTGTGTGAGGAATGTGGGTACAACACTCAGTAGGTTTGCAGCATAGTACAAGTAGTTTAAAGTAGTTACAAGGGATTAGAAGTCCTCCACTAAAGGACTACGCAAATGCCACAAACTTATTTGTAAGGACTTTTCCCCTTGTAGACAGATTATTCAGATTATTTCCTATAACTGAAGAACAAGTAGCACTAATTCCACAAATCCATTTTAAGTATTATACACATTCTAAAAGTTTGTTTCTACGACAGTCACGTTGAAAGCTTAACAGGTTTTCCAAAGCGTAGAACTATGTCACTGCTACCATGTACAAAAGCAAAAAAAAAAAAAAACAATTTTAAGGGAGAATTTTCAGATTCAGGTGGAGTATGTGTTATGTTTTAAGTCTCTTTTACAGCTTGAACTGTCATTGCTAACACTTTTAGTCACTTTTGAGTGCAAATGACAAACATTCACTTTTTTAAAAACTGAAATCCCAAAAATTAGTTTTATAGTCTGTTTGGCTGATGCTATGATTTTTTTTTTTTTTTTTACTTTTTTTTTTCCTCCTCCTTATTGAACCATTTCAAAGAAAAGAGTTAACCCAGCAAATGGCATCTGTTGCTCAACTATGAGCTTCCATGAGCCTATTTTAAGAGACTCAGAAGGATTTTAGCATGGTGGGAAATAACAGCAAGGTTTAGGAAACATCACAAGCACAAAGGAGGAAAAGGAAAAAAAAACAAATTTGAACTTCAGCACTGTAGTTATAAACTACAGTTAGATTCTAGACTTCTGCAGGGGCTCCTTCAATCTGAAAATATTAAAAATGTCATACTTGTGAATAAGTGAGCATTAGTCTGTGAATACAATAAGTTTATTTACCATATTACTGTGTTTAATTAGTGTAAATTACTGATATATACTTCTTACCTCTGATATTAACTCCAATATACTCTCCTTGCTCTGTTTATGAAACACAGAAAGCTCTGTTACGCAGTCTTCATCAAGATGTCCCAGCTGCAAGAATATGACTGATATTGAAGTCTAAGGCTTCCAAATTGTCTCATAATCCATATCTGACTGTGACATTGTTGTGAAACCCAGAGGGCTGAGTCAATAATTAACCATGATTTTAGACCCTGTATTTTAAATAGTTAGCATCACAGCTAAATATTGTAGGGAACAGACTGGAAGAGTCATACAACTTCAACAACTTCACAGTCTGGCCCCTCCTTGGTGAGAGGATGTGAATTAAAGAAAGAAAGCCTGACAGCAGATCAGATTTTTTACTAGAATGGAAGCTACGCTTTCATGTCTCCTCAAATATTCAGAACTATCAGACACGCACATCTTTCCTAAAGCCAGTTAGAACTGATGATGCAAGCACAGGAAAGTTCTTCTTTATCTAGAGAAACAGTGGCATCCAGTGGCCAAAGGCAGGCATTGCCCGCAAACACGCTGGAACATCCCAGTTACACGGACAGCTACATTACTTTTTTCATCTCCATACTACCTTAGTCTCTCACAGAAGTAAAACAAGCGACAGAGGGACAGGACTAACACACTTTCAATAAGATCAAATTTTAATTTAAACTAGCAATTTTCAGCTAGGACTAGATACAAGATAAACCAGAATCATGTCTAACATCCTCTCAAGAACATTCGCATTTTGCACCTTAAAGTATTAACCCACCACTCTGGAGAATCAGCTGCTCATTCATATGTGAAAATACCTCACACTTTGATGCAAAGTCAGTTATTTTGCAAATTAAGCATCAGCTGCAGAATGCAATGAAAACAGATTTGAAATCCCTCCTAAAGAGAAATCAAGAGAAAGTAGTAACACTTTGACAGCAAGAAGAATCAGAAAGGAGCCACGGTCATCTGGAAGTTCATCTTTTGAGAAATGTCTTCACACTCCCATACTGTGAGGATGGCAGTAAGCCAGCAGAACTTACATAAACGGTTTACTATTCATCGGACACGCATACTTACTGGGTGTTTACTTTGCCACTGAACAGCATCAGAATAACCTTGCATGAGCCAAGGGTGACTTAATAGATGTTTAACTGTAATCCGCTTCTTTGGGTCCACCTAGTGGGAAATAAAAATGAAGACGATACTTAAAACATGGACAACTGAAGAAACTGTGTCTTCTACTCAGGACTCTGGGATAGTTAGGAGCTCAAATGGAAACCAACACTGTTTCATAGCTTCACCAAAAGGAAGGTCAAGCAGGTGAGCTGTGAAGAGCAGTTAGAGGACCTAGTTATAATAAACATTCCAGGAATACATACCATTGGCTAAATTGTTTAGATGTAGCCCAAAATGCATATTCAGTATGTTTAGCTTCATTTATAAAATGACTTTTATTTATATGGAATAATAAGGAACAATAGAATGCTGGCTGCTTAAAGATTTGTTCAATCGTTTAAACTCTGCTTAATTATTTCTATACCAAATCATTCTTCTCAAAAGAATTTTCAGCAGAAGGCAATATCAATCGTTACTTCAAACTTTGTAAGAATAAAACTTCTTGTTTAAACATCACATATTTCTTAAGTATTTAACCAATGCAGTGTTTTAACCTGTGCAATAGTACTTTATAGACGAATTGAACAAAAGCAATGCCTTTACCTGCAGCATTTGGTTAAGTAGCAGTGTACTGCTAGGAGAGAGCCATTTTGGAGTACTGTATTTTCCTCTCTGCAGGAAAAAAAAAAGAAAAAAAAAGGATTTAGAATGAACCTTGAACAGCTAGCTTAAAAGGAACTGCTAAATTACTTGGATGATAGCGATATCTGTATTTGGTCAAAAAGGAAGAACAACAGCAGGCACACACAAACTTATCGTTAAGAACGACTTGAATAAATTAAATGGTAGCACTAAAACCCAGCTATATTAGTAAGGAAAATTCTATGTTTGCATTATCAGGTGCAGTTTTCACTGCTTATGTTACATTTCCGTCTCAATCCACTTTTGCAGCTAACCTGCCCCTTCTTGACTGCATTGTTTCATCATATCAGCTTGATAACTGAAGTGTTAGAAGCGCAAACACGTTGGGGCATGAATGACTGATATTAGCACTTTGAAATTTGAATATTCATTGAAATGGATTCTTTTCAGACACTAAAAATAAACCATCCTCAACACTTAGCTGTTCTTTCCTTTGAATAGGTTATATCTAATGCTAGAGTTCCGATCTCTACTCATATTGCAGCTGGAAGAAGGTTACAGATCTAACAGGTATGTTTCTTTCAATCAAATAAGTTACTGGGGTTTTTTTTTAAATAAAAGTTGTGATTAAAAGAAAATTGAAAATGGCTTTCAGATCGGAGGTACAACAGCAGTAGCTGAAAACCAAACCAAATTTGCTATCAAGGGTCACTTCTCAATGAAAATGGAGAAAAAATTTTAAAAAGTCAGTCAACAGCCCTTGTGAAATAACATAACTACCAATTTGTCACAGCAGTTTTATCTCTACAAACAAATGCTGCAATAACTAAACAGTTGGTATTATAGGCAGCATACGTTTCTAAGCAGACACTGTATTGCTTTGACATCACAGGTTAAAGAAGTTAAGGTACATCTTTCCAGCCACTACTAATGAGCTATTTATAAATAGTTTGTATGCTGTTTCACAACACAGCTTCACTCTGAAACCAAGTCAAGCAATACATGTAATCTCCATTTTGCTTTTAATATATTGCTACAGACCAAGAGACAAGTCAAAGCAAAATTAGCATCTACTTGACTGAGGGCAATGCTGGAAGGTAAATAGCTTGCAGTAGCTACCAAATGCATAAGATCACACCACAAATAAGGTTTTTTTGCAGAAGTTATGTCACATGCTTGATTTTTCAATCAAAAAGTAAATATATTTATTCAAGTATTCCCAAACGAAGATACGTGGAACATTCTAAGGAAAGAAACATTGCATGTAAGTCATACAATCCTAATTAGATTCATGCAACAGATTGTTACATCGACTTGGAACAATAGTTCTGAGTGGAAATTACAATAAATTTCAGGATCTATAATGTATGAAATTGAATTCCACAACAGTGTGTAAGTGTCCTCATTTCAAGCAGTTTTCAGTTCACAACTACATAAAATTAAAACAAATTCAGATTGGAAATAGCAAGCCTGCATCTTAACACCTGTTACATTATTGGTTTTCAACTGCACCCAGGCTAAGTTTTAGAACTTGGTCATCTCAGCTCACGTAAAGAAGTTTCACTGGCCAACATTCTGTCAGTTTAAACAAGTCAGCTCCTGGTTCCTGTACAGGTTGGACACCTATAAGTATGCAGAAATCATCTTTGAGGAGCTCAAGATCTCCATTCCACATCTAAGCTCTCTGTTCACATCTCAGCTACTCACACGTTTAAGAGAATGAATACCTTAAGCAGCTACCAGGTTCTGCATCTTGGCATAATGACGAGTATAAATGATTTTCTGTCATCCTACAAAATCATGTTTATAAACGGACAAGTTCTTAATGTATACTAACCTTATGGGTAGACAACAGTTCACAGCACAAGCAGAGAAGGAAAGACAGCTCAAGTCTGACTGATGACCTAGTTTATTCCCCTTTATAGAGATTTTTACTGAGAAATTGCAAGTGCTTGTAACATTATCTGGACAATGCTCTTAGTCACATGGTTTAGTTTCAGGCAGCCCTGTGAGGAGCAGGGAGTTGGACTTGACGATCCTTATGGGTTCCTTCCAACTTGAGACAGTCTATAACTACACAAGTAGGAAAGTCATACCATTTTAATGGTGCCTCATCTGAATATCAGCCAGCACCTTGACATGATCTCTTTGAATCCATTAGCCATTGTTTCCTTTTTTCTTAAGTTCTTTACAACTCAAACTGAGCTTCCTACAGACCTTCTGCCAAGGTACCCAACTCCACTCCCATCCCAGACTAAAAAGCCATGCCATTTTATGAACTAATCCTGCACTTTATAGAGCTCTGACTTATGCACCCCAAAACCACTCCCTGTGTAGATTACCTCCTAGTTGCCTCCTACCAGAGTAGTCCTTGAACACCCTCGAGGAGTTTTTTGGGGGTTTTTTTTTTAGACATATCAGACTCTAGGGGTGAGCGAAGGAGAAAGAGGCAGAGGAAGCCAAAGCCCTTACCCAACACAGCTACTCCCCAACCCACTTGCTTACTGGAAGCTTTATCAACATAAACTTTATGGCAGCTTAGAAGAGGTTGGTAGAGGTGTGTGTGGTGTGGAACAGCAGCTGTTTGGCTGCATCAAGAGGAGTTTACAGGGAAACAGAACCAATTACTTAATTCTGTTACTTACTATTTATTCAACTTCTGTTGTTGATTATGGTGTCTCACATTTCCTCCTCATTTTGGAGGAGGAAAGTGTAATAGCAGATGTAGAATCCTGCTTTTCCTAGCCATGAGAATAGCTGACATTCAAGAACATTATTTTTGGTAAATCAATTGGTATATTTGCAATTCTTTCCATACAAGGCAGTGAGAGGCCAGATAAAGGCTCAGATAGAAAAATCCAGCCCATCAGCAAGAAAATGCTTTTCCTGAAACTCAGTTTCCTATCATATTATAGGACCAAGCTAGACTACCACAAAGGCTGATCAAAGATGGAAACAAATCCACAAAATCTTGATAGGAAAAGCAGCAAATTGTAACAAAATTCAGCAGATATGCCTTTTTGCCCGAGGCACAGCTCAACAGGTTCTGCTATCAGAAAAGCAAACACCTCATAATGTTTAGCAATGTCTGTTCCTAGTGTATTCTGTCCTCATCAATACCTACCATTATCTTCCTGTAGACAGCCATGACGTTGTCATCGTCAAAGGGCAGAAAGCCACACAGCAGAGCATACAGCAGTACTCCCATGCTCCAAATATCTGCCTAAAAAATAAAAGTGAGTGGAAGTTCACAAATCTCAGCTAGCTAAAATGGCTTAGAGGCAGATAATATTGTCCCCCTTTGGCAAAGCCAGCGTACAACTCATGAAGGCTCCTTAATTCTGGATGGAACTCTTCTATTCCAAGCGAAAGGACACAACTCAAATTCAATTTTCAATTCACTGAAACTAAAGCACTAGTAAAACCAATATCCTCTCCTTAGGTCACCAAATTGCTGCATTACCTTCAATCTACAAGGATTTCACTGGCAAAAATCTAATCAAATGCATCAGAAGGGATTTTGTACAGTGACATATTACCGATCACAACAGCTGTCAGCACAACTTTAAAGCCCTTCTTTAAAGAAGCTTTACTGCTTCTTCTCTGTTTGTATAGGCACAAGGTCCACAAGCCTCATACTGTAATTCCCACTCAGACCATGCAGAAAAGGGAGGCTTGGAAAGCCCTGGAGTTCATGGAAAACAAAACAAAACAGAAAGCAGGAGTTAAGAGGCCAAGGACAGCAGTGCAAAGATACGTAAAAGGAATAAAGACGGACTCCATCAAACAGCAGAGCCATTTAGGAAGTTTGAGGGGATTGCAATTACAGCGTTTTGGTTGGACTGACAAAGGCAAGTAGAGCAGGTGCTAATGTTCTAGACATGGAATCAAAATCGGATAAAATCCACATTTTTTCTCCTCTGAAACTTTATTACACTGCGCAGTACAAAAAAGTAAATTTTCATATACAAATTTCAAGCTAAAGACAGGCCTGGTAAAGCATACAAGATACTGAGACTGCACAAAAATTTCCAAAAAGAGCTGGAAAACGAGCAGAACAAATTGCTGCTTGAAAGAATGTGGAATAGAAGGAAGGAGTTTCATAGGGCACTAGAATATGGAGCAACGAATTGAGATAGCGAAGGATTAGTCGGAGACGAACTAGCCAGCTACATGATCTGTGGCCAAGAGCACTACATGCTATTATTCCAGGCTGTGACTGCTGAGGCTAGTCACACAGCTTCTGAGAACTACCTAGGCACTGTTATCCAGTGGTATTTGAGAGAGAACCAAGCAAGCATATCTGAACCTCACCACCTTTAAATACAGGGTGGAGGCGAGGGGGAATCCTAACCCAGAACTGTGCTACGTACCTCTGAGCCAATATACGCCTTGCCCTGAATCAGCTCTGGTGCTGCATAGGCTGGGCTTCCACAGCACGTGTTCAGGTGGTAATCAAGGCCGCCCTAGAAAAACAGAGAAAACCAGTCACACAGCAGAATTGGCTTTCACACAGCTTCAGTCTTCTAGCAACGACATACCAGAGGCCTTGGCGGCTTCATTTTCCTCTGCTGTGGATCTACATTCACCTTATATTTTGCTTTGGTGTAATATATGGCTTCACTAGGCAAAAATTGTTTAAGACTGAGTATCCTATAAACACTCAGATCCCAAGCTGCTCATTCATCTATTATCCCAGCAGTCTTCCGCAGCTCCTGTTCTGATAAGAATACTTCCCTTTGTGACTGCAAAGAGAAGAGACGTGGAACTCGGAAAGGAGTGATCCAAGAGCTACGGAGCGTGAGGCTAGCTGGTTACTTATACCAATACTTAATGCATTAACTTCACAGAGAACCACTAAAAATGCCTCCTTATTAAAACCATGTTATTATTTTGCCTGGGCATTGTTCTAAGCAGTCAGAATAAGATGACATTGTACCACCGAGATGATGGTGTAATAGTCCTGATTGCCTGCAAGATGCTCTAACTTGAGTCAAGTAAAACAATCCGAGGACAAGTAACATCCTTGGATCAGTAAGACCTTCTTCCCATTACGTTGTTTCTCACCAGCACCCACCTGGCATGTTAAGCTGATAAATAGGAAGGGCTCCTAGAAACCCATTTTAAACTCAGGAAACAACATAGTACAAGCATATGGAACCAGAGGATTTGTAAATGCAACTGGAATAAAGTATATGATTCAATACAATCTTCACAAGCATACAAATCTTTTGAAAACAGATTTATATCATTGAAGCTTATTAGAGGAAAATGCACAGCAACATCACCTTTATATTACAGGCCTTTACATGTGACAGCAGGTGCTACACATGCAAGATGATCTCTGCCTTAGGTTGATAAAAGATGAAGCGTAAGCGGAGAAAACGATCCAACAGCCTGGTCATAACAAGCGCTTAACTGCTCTCTCATACAGTTCAGGTCCTGCCAAGTAATTCGTGACTGGACGACAACTATGCAAACAGCTTGAATTCAGGGCCCCTGGGCAAGTCTCTGCTTTGCACTCTGAAGTCAAACGTGCATTTTTTGTGTGTGCAATAGTTGATTTAGCTTGACTCTGAAAACAACTGAAACTCTTACCTTTGGCTTTGCACAAAGTCCAAAGTCTATCAGCTTCAAATTGTGTTCCTCATCAATCAGCAGATTCTCCTGGTAAAAGAGAGAGTGGTAATGAATGCTTCTATAACCTAAGTATTGAAGGAACCATGTTTTCTTTCACCTTTCCTCTTCTTGTCATTAGCAGCCAGAATTTACCTGAAGCTCTCCTCTGGAGATTTCCATCGGTTGCTAATGAATATATCCCATATTCCAGACGGGGAATAATGGTTCCTATCTGCTGAGAAGGGCCAGAGGAGGGGGGCGTTGACAGACAGCAAGCTGAACGTGAGGCAGTAGTCTGATCTGGCACAAAAGGTGGCCAGCAATATCAAGGACTGTATGAAAAGGAGCACAGGTAGCAGACTGGGGGAAGCTACTCTAGTCCTCTGCTCAGCACAGCTAGAACGCTGCGTCTAGTTTCTGCCCTCCCCAGCACAGGAAAGACACCAAACTGAAGTAAGCTCAGCGGATGGCCACCAGTCTGCTCAAGGGGCTGGAGCGCTTGCTCCAGAAGGAGAGGCTGAGGGAAAGACATTCGTTCAGCCTGTAGACAAGAAAGTTTCAGTGGAGACCTCATGGCAGCCTTTTAGTACCTACAAGGAGGGCGTGAAGACAGAGCTACTCTTTTCACAGCAGTGCACGGTCAGATGACAGACAGCAGGCATCAAGAGATGTTCAGACTGGAACTAAGGAAAAGCTTCTCACCTCTTAAGGACAGTGAAGAGCTGAACAGGTTGCCCAGAGAGATTGTGCTGCCTCATCCTCAGGAGAGGTCAAAGATGTAACTGGATAAAGCTCCAAGGAGCTTGGTCTGACACCGCTTACAGCTGGAGGTTCAAGCAGAAGCCTCCAGAAGTCACTTCCCACCCAAGTTATCACATGATCCTGTGAATCCATCAGCTCTGCAGCTACAAGCCAGCTCCTTCCAAAAGGTACACAATGCTTTGTTTGGGGAGAAGTTCTTTGGAGACAAAGGTTTCATGAGCTGTCTAGGAAAACACTTGCGGACTAAGAATTTGCTTTTCTCAAAGATGTCAGCACCTCTAGAAGTGCAAATTTCTAACCCCTTCTAGGAGAAATAGACTCAAGTCTCCCATTCCCTAAACCAATGCTTAAACTCTGCAATGACAGCAGGGCCACAGAATGGTCCAGTAGCACGCATCTCTCCCTGCACCCTCTGTCTAGCCACCACTTTTTTAAGCTATCATTGTAACTTCTTCCTCTGGGATTGAAAACAGAATGGTTTGCACAACAGACTAGCACCATAAAGACTCTCTCGCGGTACAAGGTGGAATAAACGGAATAAACAAAAACGTCTAAGCAACATCCAAAGTCAGATCCACACCTCTGCTCCACTCCCATCTGGAGCGTGTTGTTCTGCTGCTCTTTCAGAGAAAGCTCCTTCCTCAGACACAGCCACATCCAGCTCAGTTGAGGAATGCAGTAGCCAGTAGAAACAATGCACTTTCACAGGATGTTAGGTAAAGACCTCTAAGCACAAAAGAACGCAGAAGGCATAACTTACTCTGGCTCCTAATAGAGAAATAAAAGTCGGCGTTCATTATTCTTTGTGCAAATCTGACTACTGTTCAGGCTTACTGGTTTGAGATCCCTGTGGGCATATCCCCGGCTGTGAACATAAGCAATTGCTGAAACAATCTGTCGAAAAAACACACGAGCTTCCTCTTCGGAAAGGCGATCCTTCGAGATTATGTAATCAAACAGCTCTCCTCCAGGACAGTACTGCATGAAGACAGGAAAAAGAGAGAAAGTACATTTAGAATACAGTAGTGAAGCCTCAACATCATGAGCACTGGGCAGCAACTAGAGGACACTCTTCCACCCTCTCTGCTTTACCGCGGTAGCGCCCACGTGCCCCAGGTCAGCACTGCAGCAGACCAAACACGCTGACAAGTCTGACCTGTTGCAACGGAGACATCACAGGCAATACCGACTGCCCAGGAGGTGACAACTGCGCAGGGTTCCAGGGCCCCCCATGCCCCGCTGATGCCATTTTAAAATAACTGAAGCTCAAGGTAGAAATTAAACTTATTTCACTTATTGTAAACAGCAAAGAGTGGCTTTTACAAGAAGCTAGAACAGAGAGCATACTACTAGCTTCATTTTTAAACTAAAGTGTCTTGAACACGCTCATAACTGAGATAAAATTCTTAAAAAAAAAAAAAATTGTTATCATCTATTGCTAAAAGGAGGAACCTTCACGACAGCAGAAACACCACTGCTTACCTCCAAGACCATGAATATTTTCTTGGATGTCTCTATCACATGATACAACTGGCAAATATGCTGGTGACTTAAGTTCTTCATGGCATCAATTTCTATTTTAACACGAGGCAAGTCATCCTAGGAGACCACAACAGCAAGCTGTGAAATTGCTGATTACTTTGACAGCCTGTGCATCACAGCCAGCAGCAGACTACCACGCAACACAAAACTTCACAGCACGCATATGACTGCATACAATTCGACTGCTCAAATTCAGCCCAGCAACAGCTCTCCCATTACTCCCCGACAGCTCTGGCACGTTGATCAGCAAAGCCCAGACAGGCAAATGTAAAATATCCAGTATTCTCATTCTGTTTGAACGGCTGTAGTAATCTTTAAATTCCTCAATTTTCCAGTCAGACAATGTTGCCCTCTCCACAAGAGGGCACAAAATTTGTGGTCTTCTGCTAAAATTCTTTCAAGTCTACAGCATCGGTCAACAGCCAACAGGACAAGCTGGCAGCATTCTGACATGTTGCACCCTTGTTCTTCAGAAGTGCACAAGAACAGCAGAAGATGCTAACAAGTTCTAAGTGTCTTTTGGCTTACCCCTAGAGCAAGTTTGTCCATGATTTTTATTGCGACTTGTTCACCAGTGAGAAGATGCCGTGCAAGTTTTACCTTTGCAAACCCACCTAGAATTTAAAAAAAAAAAAAAAAAAAGAGATGTTTAAAGCTCAGTGTGATGACATGCTTTCTTGCCTATAATCTCAGTTACAGTTGACTACGTAGCATGCACAGCGTGCAATGTCTTCATTAGAGGAAGAAGTGATCACTCCTACTAACTTCCAATTATATTTTCCAAGTGTTGCGCGCCAAAACACACACTTGAACACTGACCTCATTCTGCAGTAACAGTTAATCTATACTCAGGTACCTACTCAAGTGCTTAAACAAATCACACACGTTTGCAGGCACAGATTAAGCCTACCTGTTCCAATTGTTTCACATAATTCGTAGTATTTGAGAATTTCCTCATAGTCACCTACAGCCATTCTGAGAGGAACAGGGACCTGCAGTTCTTCTCAGCACCTGCAATGAGAAAGTGTAGCCAGCGTCCATGCTTTTCCAGTCCGAGTAGACTTGCAGAAACAGAAAGCACATTTGCTCCGGCTCCAGTATGGAGGGCTGTTGTGATTTTAACCCCAGCCGGCAACCAAGCACCACACAGATGCTTGCTCACCCATCTGTTCCCCCACAGCAGGATAAGGGGAAGAAAGTTCAAAGGGTAAAAGTAAGAAAACTTGTGGTTTGAGATAAAAAGTTAATAATTGAAATAAAACATAGTAATAACAATAATAATAATAATGATAAACTATAATGAAAAGGAAAATAATATTGAGAGCAGCCCTGAGAAGGACTTGGGGGTGCTGGTGGATGAGAAGCTCAGCATGAGCCGGCAATGCGCCCTTGCAGCCCAGAAACCAACGGCACCCTGGGCTGCATCCCCAGCAGCGTGGGCAGCAGGGCGAGGGAGGGGATTCTGCCCCTCTGCTCCGCTCTGGTGAGACCCCCCTGCAGCACTGCATCCAGCTCTGGAGCCCCCAACATCAGAAGGACATGGACCAGTTGGAGAGGGTC